>SSNP01000005.1:7583484-7594926 GCA_006937955.1 Pachypanchax playfairii | reverse complement strand
TAAAAAGACAAGAAAAACAAGAGAGCACAAATTCTTTTTGTGTCTTTCACAAATCATGCATCGACCCATCACCTCCTTGGCTCAGACACCCACCTGCAGTACGCTCTGCCAGGATCTGCCACAGCCTTGATTTTGCCATTCATCGAATTTGAACGTGTGCCACAATTTTGTTCATATTTTAATAAACTCGTAAACATTATAGGCACAGTGTCTTGAAGTATAGCTAGCTGAAAGGAGTAAAAGTGAAGATCAATCCTGTATAATTCTGTCTGAACTTTATTTGCAAGGTGAGTTAATAATTAGCCGAGTATGAGATTGAGGCTATACCTTTGACATTTTATCACATATATTTATTCTAGCTAAGAGATGAAGGACACAACAGTCACTAGGCAACACAAAGATTTCAGTCAGTGGATGACAATAGAATTTACTCTGTTGGCTTTGTGGTTGTCTTCTGAGCTGCAGCAAAATCCATCAGTGAAATGGCAGAAAGCTCCCCTGTCATTCAATTTTTCCTCCCCAGTTATTGTGATAGAGAAGCTTGAGTCTTTATTTTTGTTTTCTTGTTGACCAAGCAAAACCTGTGGGATTTCAACTTAATGAATATCATTGATTTTTTTCATTGATTTGTGTTAAAGCTAGCAACAGGACTGAGAGAGGTGTTTTGACTCTGGAAAAATGTGTATTATTGCAGAAAATAGGCCTGTTGCTGTGTATGTGTGCAGTGTTGCATGCGGCTGTTTGATTTCTTATCTCTTAGTATAGATGGTACTCAGCTAAAACGCACCATGTAAACACTGTGCTCTCATAAAAAAAAAATACACAATTCATTGTAAAACTGTTTTTATAAAGATTCATTCCATCAAGAACAAAAATACAGCTGCCCAAAAAGTCTGTGATAATCTAAACACAATACGCCTCAACTAAGCATTTATATTACAAAAAAACTCTAATATTTTTGGGCTTTGTGAATATAACCAAGCTATGACATTTTCTAGTCATAATAACTAGCAAACCATGTCATAGCTTAGATAAAGAAACAAAAAACAGGGCCTTAAATTATTTTAATGTTTCAACTGATGTAAAACTTGCAGCACAACCATAAGGTGATGCTTTTACTTCTACATCTGCTGCTACGTGACTGTAAATGTTTTCCAAAATGGTAGTACAAGCTGACAGATGTCATTATGTGATGGTGTAGGTCTCTGCACTTTTGCCTACTTTCTCTTTTCCCTCCCTGCATGAGCTTGATTGCAGTGGCAGCACCTGGTGGGTGAAATCAGACCAGCTGCAACTTGTTATCCACCTACTTCAAAAATACTCGGTTGCTGCATCCATTGGTTGAAGTGACAGACCCCATGCCCATGCCCATGCCCATGCACCAGTCCTGGTACCAAGCCCAAAACCTAACACCAGGCCCGGCTCCTGGCCCCAAATCTGAAAGAAGGGTGGGGAGTTAAGAATAACTGACCTTAAGCCACATAACTTAAAACCTTGAGTTTGGTATTCCAAAGTCAAGCCATACCCAGCTAAAACACAATAATTTGAAGTCACTCTATATTCACCATAATTATTAGTACTATTATACCTCAGAATCTTATTCAAAACCAAATACAACCAACATTTGGGAGTTCTTCTGTTTTACCTCAAGCAAGCAGAAAAGACATCTTTGGGCAATTTATCCTCAGTTTTTTTTTATAGCTGGGATGTCACTTTACAGCCCCGGCCGAAATACCCAAGTGAATTTGTACCTCACACTGCTCTGCTGATGAAAGACATAAATTGATTCAGTTGGCCACGTAGTTCTATCAAAAACCATTTACAGACAAAAACACAGTTGTATTCAAACCATGCTATCAACGTATCGGACCCAAATACACACGTCCATGTTCGTTTCACATGCAGAAAAAAAGCATGATAAAAAAACAGCAACAAATCTGCATGTTCCCCCTTACCAGGTTTCTGTTTTAAAGACGTTCAGTTAAAAAAATATATTGTAGAGCTTCATTATATGAAAAAAGTCTAGCAAAACATTTAGTCATGAATTTATTTGAAAAAAAAAGAATTTGTTAGTTTATTTAGTTTATTATTATGATTTTTTGCTTTTACATTTTCTAAAGAAAAGCATAACTGAGTTGAACAATGGTTTGGTACATGACCCATCAACAATGAAGAAAGTTAAGTTGAGATAAAAATATAATCAAATCTGAATACATTTTACAAGACAATAAAAGCTTTAGCAGTATACAAGATGATTGTGACCGAGACAAAGTCTTGCAGTAAAACTTTCAGGGAAAAAAAATGTGTTTTAACTTACATTAGCAAAAAACCTGCAATTTCCACACATCTTTGATGGAAAAGGTCTACACATGAATGAACAAAATCATAAAAAGCCACACAGCATCATCAAATACCTATCTCACCACCATTAGCAGTGGTAAATAACCTATTTAAATTCCCAGCATCCTTGGAGTGGCTTTTGTGAGAATATCAGCCTCACTGCATCAGCATCAGCCACGATCTTAAAGATGAAATCACTCAAAAGGAACATTGGGCATAAGCACACAGCTCAGCGCAAAGCGGGCTGACTGCAGCCGAAAATTGGCAAGTGACCCTTGAGACAGGTCAGTCCCAATTCACAGACAGCAAATTGTGTGGAAGGCATTGATTAATGGGGAAGACACATCTCGTTATGGCCTTTTGGTGTCATCCTTTGCCTCCTCCTCCTCGCCATCTTACACCCTGCCTTACTGCTAAAATTGGACTTGTAGATAAAACAACACCTCTGTAATTGATCTTAGCTTGTAATTAAAACAACTGTTCAAGTGTAATTTCTATGCAAAAATCATGTTTGTGTTAAAATAGAATACGGATTAATTTGAATTAACCCAGAATATATTGGAGTACTTACATGTTGCTGCTTCAGTGATGCTGGAACTGTGTGAGTTCAATCAAACAGTACAATAATCACAAATAATGTTTGTATAGTTCAGTGCTACTGTTCACCATTTAGTTGTATTGTACTTTTTTTAATGATTCCTATTAAATATTTTGTGAAATATGTTTTTAACACAATAAAAATAAAAAATGAACTTTTCCTAACACTAATTGTGATCCATAAATTGCTGTATATTTGATCTATCATTGCATGCTCCAAAAAATGTTGTTGGTTATCATTTTGCTGTTGTTGTTGTTTTCTTTGTATTTTTTTTTCTTTTCTAAAATAGATTTTTGTTTTGGTCTTTGCTTCTCTTTGATTCACTGACATGCTTATCATCTCACTGTAACTGTGCTAAATAAAAAAAAGTGAAAATACAAACATTTCAATCAGTTCTCAAGGATAAAAACACAAACTTTTCTCTTTTCTTGGGCCAAGATTTAGTAAAATCACAACACTGTTTTTAATACTCACTTTGCTGTGAAATCAGGTGGTATTATTAAGTGGGAAATTATTTGTCACATGAGTCGTGAGTCATGGCTGTGATATGTCATCAGCACTACAAGGCGCTTTCATTGCTTCCAAATTGATAAACACATTGCAAAGAATTATTTATTTATCATTAAAAAAAACGCCAGTGTAAGAAATTGCTGTCCTGTTGTGCATAAAGACAGCAGCACCAGGTTGAAGACAACTCTCTCTTGTTTATTAGGTTATTTTATAGGCCTTCTCAATAGCTGTGACAGCTCTAGCCGTTATTGAGTTTGGCTTGTTTTCACTACATCCTCTGCAAACTTTGACACCTGATTTCATTGAGGGAGATAGAATTTGAAAGGCGGGGGACATGGGTCACCAAACCCACCTCACCACGTTGTCTAATACACAGTACCTGGGCTGCTGGTAGTGAAAAATGCCTCTTGCAACTCTGTCTCTTACTTTGTCTCCATTGTATTTTCTCTCACATGACTCTTTAAAGACTGGCTAGGCAAAACTATTGTTGACATGATAAAAAGAAAAAATGTCAGAAATTAACTTATATGTCTGCTTGTAATAGATAAATGCTTGGATAAACCACAGATGTTAACAACTTTTTTTGGCATCAAAATTGGTAATAAATATACTGCAGACCTATGTCGTCTCTGGTATTTTGAATATGTCAGTGAGATGTCTCTCAATGAAATGAAACCAGTTCTGTTCAAAAAACAGTATAGATCATGTATTTTCACATGAAAACAGGTTTGTTCTCAAACCTTTTCATACTCATCTCATGCCAGTTTCCTCCTTTTAGCCAACTGCCTTTTCGTTTCATGTTACTCATGTTATTATAAAGACCCACCTGATTTGTTGCCATGGTTAAATTCCTCAATCTTCTATGTAAAATGTGGAGTGTCTAATCTTGTGTATTGTTAAATATGTTACAATGCTGCATTTGTTGCTTTTTAGCAAGAACTGGAAAATCATAGATGACAAGACAGAACATTATCTAACTAACCCCCAGCTGGTTTCCAAGCCTTTACAGGTATCAGTTCTCTACAGTCCCCCATGACACTCAGAACCCATAAAACTTTTTATCCAAAAGCAACTAATGTCAATAGCCCAGTCTGTCCCTGCATATTGGGTTCCAGTCTCCAAGATATATTACTAACTTGCCATTTGTTTCTCTGCAAGGAGCCATGTGAGTGCAGATAGTTTTTCTTAGTACCCATACTCGGTGGAAACATTCTATTCTCAACCCCAACACCTGCTCGTGCAATGTGGGTTCTGAAAGTGGCAGTTTACCTGCTGCTCATTTGTGTCTCAAGGGAGATAATATGACAAGATGATGAACCAGTTTTTGAAAAGGAAGCAAACTTGGGGTGGCAACCAGGTTGTTGATGTAAAATACTACATCAGCCTCTTCTGTGTTCAATGCTGCACAGTGCATCATTTTATAATTTAAAGAACTGTAATTACAGCAGAACATTAAAGAGATCACACTAACCATCACTCAGTTTTTCATTAGAAAGTCACAGAGGCAATCTTCATAAAGCAGACATCTGAAATCATTTAAACTGTTGATTAAAATTACAACTCCCTTAACAATAGTTTGTGGAAATAATATTTAACGATGACAGAACAAAATTAATGTTATGTCTGGTCTTTTCCTTTTTTTAATTCTTTTTATTGGTTACATTTTAGTTCTTTGTGTATTATTAACATGTCCGGAGTTCACATTCTATTTTAATTTAGAATGGGTTATGTCAGAGATTATTTAGCATACATGCTGTTAAAAAAAAAATAAAGGGAGTAGAAAGTTTACATGATTGTGATGTTGTAGCCAAAGTCCAAACTAAAAATATGACACTTACATTATGTACAAAATTATGTGTAAATTAATGTTTGCAGCTATTCTTTTAATAAAAAATCAAATCACAAATTATAATATTGGTAGACAATAAATAAAAATATGTTTTTATTTAAACCTTTATTTTAAAACTTTATATTTTGAGATAAAAAATAAAAACATTTAGAGTCATTCTAGAATCAATCCATTTTCTTTCACGTACTGTAAAATCCAATATTGTAAGAGACCTCTACAGGTTGTAGCTCAGCTAATAAATTGCCTCATCGTCTTATCAAGGATGCCTGTGTCATATTGAGATAACAGTCACTGACCTCATTGTATTAAGATTCTTTCGTGCTCTGAATTTACCCTCCTCCAAATTACCCCCACATTTTGGAGCACTGTCATCACTCACCATACAAATAATTCTTTAAACATGTCAAGCGCATGGCTGATTCAGACGATCCTTCTAACAGCAAAGTCTAAACTAACTAAAAAGTTACTGTTCCAGCCCTTTATTATCCTCTGTTTCACTGTGACAGGGTTCACCTTGAGTGCTGTTTATTATAATTGTCACTTTCTTTATTAGTAACTAAATCAGTCAAACTTTTTTTATTGTAGTTTGCACCATAATCCAGTTCTCCAACAAGGATTGTAGCTGTGGAGCAAAGGCTTACTCTGAATGAGACCTTATTTCTGTTATGATGATCAAAAATGCTGTAATCACATCACTGCCTTTTTCAAAATAAGATCTCATTCAGGTTCATATCAGAGTTTTGCTGCGGATGTTAAAATAACCAGTGTTGGTTAAGTTGTAAATTTTAGTACTGTAGGAAAGTGGATGTGCTGTACTCGTATTGTACAGATTGAAACTGACAGAGTTTAACCAAATACACATTGCTGGACAGAGCAAATAGGAATTAAAACGGAACAACAGATTATATTTTAAATAATTGTATCTCAGTAACGATTTTTTTTAAATAATGACAGACATGGTTTTAATGCAAAATATATATTTAATTCCATTCTCACATTTTTTGATTATTCAACAACAAAAACTCATTATTTCCATTTGTCTTTGCCAAATTTGGCCTTGGACTCAAGGGACAGATGAATACGAGGTGAGCCCATCAAAGAAGTTATTCATCTTCTGAAGTTCTTTCTATCAGATCCATTTTATTAATACTCGAGGCTGAACTGTGGCCAACAACAACAAAAGTTTGGTTTAGCAAGAACAAAAATTACGGATGTCTATTGTGCAACAGTAGATACCACTTATAATTTATGTATCTTTAAAAATATAGATTATAAGAACCTTGCTACAAATCCCTGAGCTGTTCTTTGTCTGGTATTTGTGACTGACTCCTAAAACGATATTAGGCATTTGGCATTCAGACATACGCATTGTGTTCTTGCATTTGATTCAACCATAAATATCTGAGGTAACGATGGCTCTTTATTTCATTTGCAATGGGGAAGTTGTCATCTTATTGTCCCTTGGAAGAAGACTCTGATTTTATACAGTCTAATTTCATGGCTGTTGACTTCCAGAGACAGCAATTCAACAAATACTCAAACAGTTATTATTGTGCATGATTTCTCTCTCAAGGAGCAAGTGCTCAATATATCGATGCCATTAAAATGTTGTCAACATGGTTCTGTCTCAATCAAAATATAGACTTAGAATCTGTGCTTTGCTTTTTCACTTAAAGAGAGAATGTGGGTTATTGTGCTGCTTTCCAGTTAATCTTTTATGGCACAATTATAAATATTCACTGAAAACATTAAATATTGATTGGTGTGTTAACTTGAAGCTTGAACGAAATTAAAACAAATATTAATCATGCGCTGACAAATGAGCAAACTTTATTTGACTTAGAAATGAATGCAAATGGAAACCCGATAGTTTGGAAGACCCTTACCTTATTCTTTTATTGCAATTTAAATTTTAAATCAAATCTCTTAATTTATTCCGTTTAAAATTTGTATAAGCACGTCACATATTTGCTTCCTGAGACGGGTAGACTCACTGCTAACGGTGTAATTGCTGACCTTCCATATCTTGACCTTTGATTCAAATAGATGGTTTTCCATCACACAGCATTTAAAACTCAACATTTTTCTCCAATGCTAATGATTCCCTTCATAGTCCAACTATGAATCACAACAGGAGAAAATCTAAATGTGAGAAAATGTCATTGACTGTAAAACAAGAGGTGCATTTTTGGAACTATGGACAAGACGTTAAATTTCAGTGGTAGAAAATATTATCAAAGTTCAAAATGTCACTTGAGCTACAGGTTTTTTCAGCCATGTTGCCATTTTATATTTCCAGGAACCACAAATGCACATTGTCTTAGCATTTCTCACAGAGCCAGTTTCTGAAAGGGCAAGACTTATCTTGCCTGAGCACAGCCTTTACCTTAGCTAACAGCAAAAATCTTACATTTGAAAATACCAAAATGTGTTGTTGACAAGAGACCCTGTACTGCTGGCAGGATCAAACACCAGAGGGAACATATGGATGTTACATTAATCATAAGTATTTGTGAACCATGCAATCTGACAAAACTTAAGGATTTATTAAAGTGAACAGCCATTTAATGCAACATCTTGAAATTCTGCACATTCTTGCTCAGGAGACACTGAGCTGTTTTTCCTAATAAACCCAAGATTTTAGGATTTTAGGTAATGGTCAGGTTAAATTATCTTTTAGAAGTTCAGAGAATAAAAACTTTTTATGGAGTCCATCAATAGAAATTTTACCAGTTTATTTCACCAATTTAGTTCTGAAGATAAATATTTATTTCATGGGAGAAAAATACACTAATTAGCTTTAACCAATTATAGTTTTGTCAGAATCAAATTCTTCAAAGAGTTAACTAAAATGACAAAATATAGAAATATTATCTTTTACCATCACCTGAAGACAGAGCTGAATGTCCTCAGTTGTGAGAACCAGACCAGAGGGAAACTGTTTGTTTGGACTGTTAATCATCATTGAGCTGTAAATGGCCACTCTGTTGTGTGTGAAATCTCAGGGAGTAATCTCCCCATGCAGGACATAATCAGAGACAAGGTTAATGAGAGTTTGATGGAAGCATATGCCTCACACACGGTAGTGGTATTGCAGATAATAACCACGACAATAAGTTAATGGTGCAAGTCCAAAGACAAACATAAACAAAACACAATCAAGACAAAATGCTGGGACAAAATCAATTTAGTTTAGCTCACTCATTTATTGATAACATCACGACTGCAACACTGTTCTAACTGCCTGTTTCAGTCATATTGCACATGGGCAACAGTTTATGGCAAGCAATCCCAACCCTGATGTCTCTCAGAAATCCTTGATTACCAAATGGATTCACTTGCTTTGATAGGTGCATATTTGGTAGAGTAGGTGGCACAAGTGATTTTTCTGGGATGACAGGTGATGCTAAATCAGGCTTGACAGGAATGGGCCCTTCACTTGAATGCTATGTGAGTCACTTCACTGGAAGCTAGTTTGCCATCATTTGATGGGCTGTAGCTTACCTAAAGCCCAGCTGTGAGGATGCTTTGCTCACCCGAGCAGAAACTTAACAACATAATGACCAAATGCTCCAGATGGATTCCATGCAAATGTGTATAACAGAGAGACAAAAAAAAAGAAACTACTTTAGATTTTGTTTTTACAAAAACTGCAGTTCTGTTGCTGTATGTTCTGATTTTTGTATTTTGCTTCTTTCCCCCAGAGTGTTGTGGGTTGACAATTGACCTTTTAAAGTAAACTTTTAAAACGTTTACTCTTGTACTGTTGTTAAGTGACTAAACAGACATTTCCTGTTTCAGCAGCTTTTGACAAATTTACAGACAGCTGTTCCTCTTGAGAGTTTTATTATGGACCGCAGGATTGTAGGAAAATAATTAAACTATTACAAGTTACTGGAAGGGGAGTTCATAAGTTTTAAAAGGCTTTTAGAAGTAATGCAAATGTATTTTTTAGAATTCTAGAATTTTTTTTTTTTTTCTTTGCTTTGAAGAAGAATTCCTAAGCGGTTAACGTCATCTAATTAAAGGACATTCCAAATTAAAGTGGAATGTTTTTTTAAATGAACAAAAACATAAAAATACACTTTCATGATTTGACGTAAGAATTCAGTGTATGGCTTATTGTGTGAGTACATAGACATAAATGATCAATATCTAAAAATACAATGAGGAGTGCCTGTAAAAACTGTGTCTTCTCTTCTCTGCTGGTCTATATTTATTGTATATTATGTCGAAGTCAGAGGTGACCAACTCCAGGCCTCGAGGGCCACTATCCTGCATCTTTGTTGTTCTCCTGCTTCTTCACACCTGATTCGAATCCTCAGCTTTTCAGCAAGTCCTGCAGAACCCAGTTAATGAGCCGTTCATCTGAATCAGGTGCGTAGAAGCAGGGAAACATCTAAAACATGCAGGATAGTGGCCCTCAAGGCCTGGATTTGGACGTCCCTGGTCTATGTGATAAAAAAAAGTTATCTAACAGATCCAGACATCCACTGGGCAACAAATATGGTGAATCACATTGAGTTTGAAGACGATGTATTACCTGCTATGAAAAAATGGAAGAAAACTAGACACCTGAACCAAAGAAAGTTAATTTCCTCCATAATGTGATTCAAAGAATATTCAGATATTCTTTTTAGCAATATTATTGGGTTCCTTGACCAGGAAAACCTGCACTTAGTATTTGGAATCATGTTGACTTCATCGTCCTTTGGCGGTTTGTCGGATCACTCCCAAAATCTAACTGATTTGACCTTATGTCATTTTCAGCCTAACCTGAAAATTACATCTCTATTCATTCAAAACTTTTAGAGGTATTCTGTTAACAGACTATGAAATGAATAAACCAATACCATTAAAATGCCACCTCTTTGGTGGAGGCAATAAAAATGGCAACAATAACACTGTAAAGAAAAATAAAGATAGGAGAAAGAGGCTTATGATTACATAAGATAACTATCCTAAAATACCCAGTCTGGGATCAGGTTTAAAAACCCTTTAAGAGTTAGAAATATTTCAACGCACTGGTACTTCTATTTGTGCATTCATCCAACATAATCTATGCCTGCTTATTCCTATTCAGCCTATCTCCAGCAACAAGAGGCGGGTTTACACCTGCACAGGTCGCCAGTACATCACAAGGTCACATAGAGACAAACACCCACTCAAACTCACACCTAGTTTAGATTTGCCAATTAACCTCAAGCATATTTTTGGTTTGTGTCCCTGGAGAAAACCCGTGCATGCACGAGGAAAGCTTGCAAACTCCATGCAAAAAGGTCCCAGCCCAAATTAGAACCCAAGACCTTCTTGCTGCTAGGCAACAGCATTAACCACTGCACCACAGTGCAGCCCGCTTTATGTATTCAATTGTTATTTTATGAGTTATTCTAAATATCCTAATTCCCTTTGACATCTGTATTAGATAAAATATTGAAAACAATGTACACAGTGGCAATAAATAAAATACATTTAGATTGTTTAAAATTTAAGTTTTAACTTCTCTGATCCAGTCATCTGTTCTGGCTGGGCTTCCCTGATGTCTCTGTCTAAAAATATCTGAAGACTGGGATCACTGGTGCAAGCTTCTTTCTGTAGAGCCAAGCCAAACAATATCTGGAGATCTTTATTCAGATATTAACAAAACAAGAACTATTTAGTTTGAACAAGTAATTAATTTTGGGATTAGGTTAGCAGGCAACAGTTAGTGATGCAAATCCTTTTCCATAAAATAAGTCTATGAAATAAAATTTTAGGGAGTGATTATACATCATAAACTTTGTTGGAAGCCACGCATAGAATACATTAAACATAAATTATCCAAAGCAATTTTAATTTTTTTATTAAACAGGGGATATGTGCTGAATAAGAAATGTTTGCGTTTGTTATATGGTTTTCTTATAAGGCTACATCGGTTGTGCAGAGATAAATGATTATGAAACACATGTAGATCTAATAATTAAACTTCAGAAAAGAGCAATCAAAATAAATAGTGACCTGCTTCAAATCAACAAATACAGTATTAATTTATGTCCCGTACTTCACATGATGTATTGGAAATCATTTTTAGAGTTAAGAATAAAAGCCTTCCAAAATTATTTTCAATATGTCTTTAGGTTTAGAGAAGGTAAATATCATCGAAGAA
>SSNP01000005.1:7508013-7583179 GCA_006937955.1 Pachypanchax playfairii | reverse complement strand
GAAGACATTGTCATTAGACTGATGTAGAACAGTGATGAGTCTCCATAGAGGGATGAAGGTCACAGAATAACAGACTGACTTTCCATTAACAACCAGAACATCTCCAAAACAAAGGAGATTATAATTGATTTCAGAAGGCAAAGAGTTGAACCTGCTCCCAACACATCAGAGGTAACATGATATAGAAAGTCCTCCTTTAAATTTGTCTACAACTCAGAGGACCTCATAGACCACAAACAGTACTGTCCTAGTGAAAAATTACAACAGCACCTACGTATATTTCTTCCAGTCACTAAAGAAGCTGGATTCAAACACACCAACTGACTGTGTCTACTGAAAGTATCCTCACTCAGGGCATGCTGGTGTGGCATGTTAGCGGCATAACAGCTGCTGCTCTATCAGACATTTACACAATAGGACATTTACAGAGCACGGTGTCACCACCACAAAACAAACATCATCAGGGACCCATCACACTCTGGTCACCATTTCTTCACTCTGCTGCACTCTGGGTGGCGTTTCAGGTCCCTAAAAATGTGTAACCTACAGAATGACGAACAGCTTTTACTCAAGTGCCATTAGACTACTAAACTCTGCTGACTTAACAGCTTCATGTGCAACAATGCCTGAAGTACAGTTTATAGGAAGAGGCATGTGACTTTTGTTTTCAACACAAACTGTATCCAAAAGAGACTCCCCTCCATTTGCCTTTTTTGTTGTCTGATTTCTGTTTTTCTTTATGATAGCTTGTAATCTTTGGATTTATTTGTTTGTTTTCCACAAAATAAATTTTAGTTGTATCTGGTGCAGGAACAGGAAAGAAATTAAACTGAATTCTGTCACAATAGAAAATTGTCATTGCTTTTTTATGAGCCCAGTAGTGCTGTGTGGATTTGATTCAGACACTCTGCCCTGTGACCAGCACGACACCAGGTGTGTTTTTCATGTCAAGGCAAACTTTCACGGAGCTTTTTTATACACTTGGTTGGGATTAAAAAATGCACACTTGATTTTTTTGACCAGTACTTGCCTCTGAGCTTATGTACCTGCAGCTCTGGTACAGTTAATTGTAAAAATCGTTGGTGTTGAGAGAAAATGAAATTATGAAGCATAAGCAGCTAACTTGCTTCAAGCATGTGGGCAACAGGACACACAAAGCTTACATTCTTTAGCAAGACTGCAGAGCGCTGCAAATCTGGTGTCATTGAATTATCAGAATTATTCCTCTACATACAGCATATAGTGTAGCAACACCATACTGCCAAAACCGTGTCTCTGAAGAAATGGCCTCAATGCTTCACAGGAAAATAACTAATTTGCTAGTGCATCATTGCATGAAATCATTTTCCACTATAGAGACTGATGCACTTTACCATAGTAAGGCCACTTCTGTTCGTGTTCTGTTTAATATTTGATTGGAAACTTTTCTAATTATAAATCTAAGAAATATAGATAGATTTTGGTGAAGAGATCTTTTTTTTTTAACTGAAGCTTTTATTTACAGTGAAATTTTGTTCAGTCCTTAAGACTTTTAAAAAATGATTCATGGTTTTATCACAACTCAACAAGACTGATGTAACTTCCTGTATATTGTTGTTTGTCGGGCCTGTATCTCGCAGCTGCAGTTTATTTTTAACATGGACATATTTCATCTGTACTTCCTTCTCTTCATTGGCTTCTTGTTCCTTTTAGGATTGATTTTAAAGATTTATTGTTGCCCTATAATGGTATTAATGGGCAGGCTCCTGCATATTTGTCTGACTTCTGTCTTCACCCTCCAGATCACGTAGATCTGTTGATCATTTGCTTTTAGTAGTCCAGAGGTCCAGGGACGGGTCGTTTTCAGTTCTGGCTCCTAAACTGTGGAATCAGTTTCCCCTACGTGTCAGAAATGTTCCAACACTTGTTGTTTTTAAATCTCCTCTCAAAACAAATTCTAACTCATTGAAATTTACCCAACATACATAGATATTAAATCTCCATTTGAAATAAACATTTCAAATGGAGATTTGATTTAGAATACTGGGTTTTTAATGATCTTATATAATTTGATTATTATTATATAAATTGATTATTGTATTAATGTTTTCTTGAGGGTGGGGAGTGGTTGTTTTGTCTTCTGTATCCTTTTGCTATCTTTGTCTCATGTACAGTATATACTTAGGTCAATAGTAGTGGTCTTTAAATGTACTTTACAAATACATTTGATTTGATAAACTGTGCATGCATGTGTGAGTATGTGTGTTTGCTTTTTCTATTTTAAAATTATACTTTTGTAAAGAAGACAAGTATTTGCATTACTGATAAGGTCAATATGACACTGAAGACCTTTTCTCATGGATTTCCTTTAATTTAATACCAGTGTAGCGGCTGAGACAACTTATATTTCAATGCTGGTTTAATGTCCTTCATAGCAACCAGAGTTAGCTGCTTCTCTGTCAGCACACTAAAGGAAAATATTGTATATTATTTAATTAGAACATGATATGCCTGAACTGCTGTTTTGAAATTTAAAAAAAAAAGTGTTATCTTTTTTGCTTACCTTTTATTGATTTAACAGATAAAATCAGTTGGTGAATCGCTTTTGGCTTTTACAGTAAGTTCCAAGCAAACTAAAACAACTTAAGTATGTAATTTTATCATGTTTATATGCTATTTGTTAGCTTTTTTTTAGATTCAAAGGGAGGCATAAAACCTAAGACATTAATGCACTTCAAGTGTTATTTCACCCAATAAGCAAGCCACTAAGAGAAGCTTCATAAGTTGAGAAAAATACTTGATGAGTTATATGAGACTTTAAGCTTGTATAAGAATGCTCCTATCTGCACCTTGATTAGAAATCCTAAACTCTGTATGTCTACATGTTGTAGTGATATTTGGCTTATGTGAATCAAATTTTGATTAAGTTGCTGTCACCATGAGTGGAAAGTGGTGCTTTAAATCATCCCTGTTCTTGTTGGCAAATGATGAAAGGTGTAATTATTCAGGTAGGTCAAGCTAAATGCCAGTCTAAAGAATTTTAAAATGACCTTATCAATATATAATCATCCATTTTGGCCATAAAAAATGTTACCTCTTGGCTGTCAGTGTAGTGCCAAGGTTTCACCTGGGATCATTAAGTTTTATGTTGTGGCATAAACAATGCCAACAGGATTTTTTTTGTGCCTATTTTAAACTATTAGGGTTTTATGGATAAATACATCACATTTTATTCAACAAAATAAAACAATTTTGTTCCCATCTGAGAAGTTGTGTACCAAGAAGTTTTTTTTTTCTGTCAGCACCTTTTGAGGAGAGACTCTCATGTAACTGTGTAATTACAGAAAGACTATTTGACTGCCATCATCTCTAGGGGCCAGCATTAATCCCAGAGATCAATATGTCCAACCTCAGATATGCAGAGCAGGCAATCCATCTGTCATCTTGGCCACCTTTTTAAAGTCTGTGGGGAACCATTGATAATTACCCTCACATATTAATATAATGCAGTAAAAATTCACAGTTGTTCTACTAGTAGCTTGACAGCAGTTAATGACTTTTCTGTCAGAGAAAATGCTACTGTAATCAATTTCTTCATGTTAAACTCAACTTGATAATTACATTACTTGTGTGTACGTATATAAATAAACAAACTCTGACCTCACCCTCCATCCACAAGGGCAGCTACATACTCAGGTCTCATACCAGAGATCTTGGAGCTTGTGGTGTGATCACAAACATACACAGAAGGATCTTCATGAGAACTTGATGTTTAAAGCAAGATGTTTGGAAGATGTACAAAAAGGGGCAATTACATCTATTTTTTGACAGTTTTTCAAGGTTTCAGTTGCCTTCAATAATGATTATGATAATATATAATATGCTGTGATCCAACCATGTTCTATAATATGTCATGTAGGTTGGAAAGAATGTGGTTGCATCATCATCAGCACGAAGGGGTTTAAATTACTCCACATTTTCCTTCTTTGTAATGGCTGAAAAAACACAAATCATGTCAATCTGTGTAAAAAATGCAACAATTTTAAAACTGAACATACATTTGATGCAAATTGTTTGATATAAAATTAAACTGGTCAAATCACCATCACATTGTGATTAATCAGTAAGGATCTCAATAAATCAAATTAAACTAACCAAACCTTTATTTAATTACAGAGGTAACATACTCTAGTTCATATTTCTATAAGTGTGTTCAGGAGGTGGTTGTTGTGCACAATGCCACAGGGTTTCTCTCAATGACCCCAGTACCTTCATTGTGCACTAGCCTGGCCTTGTCCTCTTTTTCTTTATAACAATGGGAAGGGTAATGGCCTCCCCAAGGCCTCCTCATTCAGCCTTATTGCGCTGCCAGCATCAGGCCACCTGTGTCATAAAACAATTAGCTCCATTTATCAACCTTACATCCACTATCTATGGAAGGGGAACGTGGTAAGAAGACGATACGGACAAGTTAGAAAAATGTAGGTCCGCAGGAGAGTTTAATGTATAAAACAATGAATATTTCTAGCTGCATATTTCCATCTGAAAGTGACATCATGCCATGACTAAAAAAAAAAATCAACCAATGGAAAATCAGTGCTTAATAAAGACCGGAATCATGTTATATCAACAGGCAGTCAAAGCTGACCAAGAATTAAAGGCAGCAGATCTGATTTACCTGTGACATAAAATAAAGTTTTATCTGAATTTGTGTCAACATACAGTGAACAGTTGCAGTTGTGCAAATTTGTGCCCATATTGGAGTTCTGATGTCCAACAACTAAAATATCATTATGCTGAATCTGTTCCTTTTATACTGTAATACAATTATGGATAAAAAAAAAACAACTAAGTATAGAGTGTAAATTTAAAAGCATGTCACCAAAGATAAATAACTGCTTTAGTCACCTTTTCCTGGCACCTCCCCAGAGAGATGTATGATGCAAGCTGAGGCAGAGTAGTAGAGTTTTTATTTCCCCTTTTTTCATTTGTCTTGTCTGATAAATTGCACCTTTAGTTTATCTGAGTGATTGTCTGGTTTTCCTCAGTATTTGTCAAGAGATAGAGCATCTCTATGAAATATCTACAATACAACAAGAAGGATTTTCTGTTAAGGAGGAATTTCATACTTAATTTCACGTGATTAAATCATTGCTTAAAGATTGAAACAGTGGTATTTTCACCCAGAGGCTAAAGGAAGTGAAGCTATATTTATATTTTTAGACTATGGTTGTCATTTTTTGTGTGTGTGTGTGTGGTAAATAATATCTTATTTTTACTTTGGCTTCTACCTCATTGTTTCTCATTAGAGTATCAGTGAAACAATATCCCTAAGGCATAAATGTGTGGTGAGAAACATTATTGTATTCCTGCTGCAAACATACCAAGAAGGGGGTCCATCTTCTTAAAAAGGAGGACACGAGGATGGGCTTTGGCTATAGGAGGATCACACTTCTCAACCTCCCTGGAAGAGAAGAAAGTCTGTCTGATAGCTGAACCTCAACTTCAGATGTTTCTGGACTTCTGAACTTCAGGAGAAGATCAGAATAGAGTTATTGTGCCTCTGGATTAACAGGAGGCCCCTTGTCGTGTTTTAAACATGTAACAGTGGAAGGGGACCTTTAAGCAGATTTTGGAGCATCTCAAAGTTCTTTCAGATGAGTGGAAAGAAACAGCTGGGATCTCTGGCGGATCTCAGCTCAGACTGTCGTCCCTGTGACCCAATCCCTGATCATCAGCAAAGGATGGATAGCTGTAATGTTATTGCAGTTGTTTACACATTCAGATGAGCCATAATAACAATTCAAATAATTTGTTTACGTATTTTTAGCAGATTTGAGTTTTTAGGCTTAAAAATATTATCATTAATAAAATAAAATGATAAGAATGAATGAACAATATTTGTAAATGTGACACAAACAGTTTGCATGTTTTGCATGTGGCTTGTTGATGCTTAAGGTGGCAAGTGATAAAACATGTCTCAAAATTGTATAAATTAATGCTTCCCTACTTTACAAATCTTTTATCACACCTGTAGATTGAAGGTTTGAATAAAAGTGTTAGAGAGTGAGAGCATTTGTTGTTGTCTCTCTAAACTCTCGCATTTACTTTTTTTTCCCCACCAAACATGTCTGCTTTGAGCATTTTTCTGATCAGTAACTTTTAAATGTTTTACAAGCAGAAATCAGACTGAAGAAAAACAAAGCTCAATACCAACACGTGTATTATTAGAAAACCAATTGTTCCCAGACACTTATATCATGTTAACATGTAGACGGTAGCAATTATGCCACAGCAGAAATAGCAACTCATTAACAGAGTTATAGGAGGGCACAAGGTCTCTGGAAACACACCCAGACACTATGCCCCATAATCTTTAGCTCATCGTTTATGTCAGCAGGAAAGCACTATATATCTGACCTTAAATAATGCCCTCTACTTCACTAAGTCTTTAATTAAGCCCTGATCACCTTGTCCTCCATTCCTTTTATTAGTGTGTTTAATTTCCTGCTGTCATATCATCTTCCGTTTGAGATATATTATTAATTAAGCCTCTCCATTTCTCTGTTTTTAGAGCCAGCATGCCCGCTGTTACAAAACGACTGCTTATTTTGACTCAGGAGTTTGATCATTAAGGACACCTTAAAATCACTTTTCCCACATTAATCTCTGATTCAAACGTCAACAGCTTCATGAGGTTTCGGTTAATTCAAAAACCTCAAATCTGTTGGTCTTGATGGCATTTCATAACTAGTTTATTTGTTTATTTATTTATTTTGGGGGACTCCCGACCCCAGTATAAAGTTATTCAGACACAAAGTATTTGAACTGGCTTGTGACTGGAAATTCCAAATTTTTGAGCCAGAGTAGAACTTGAGTGATTTTTCTTCTGCAGTCACTTTGTTACGTAAACTGTTGCTGGTGAATCTCAACAATTTTTCTTTTTCCATTTTCTTTTTGACAACACTGCAGAAATACTTCTGTCTGCTCAAAGAATCAATCAAGTGTGGCAACTGGCCACCCACTACAGTGACAAGTGCAGAATGAAAAACACTTTAGACCATGACACATAGAGTTAGGTGCCACACATCAACAGGTTGTCTTATCGCTGTGCCGTGGACCATGAGCACTTGAGCGAAATGGGCAGAGAGGCTCTCTGCTGTGAGATGAGAGTGGGAGACGGTGTTGCTTCTGGTCTAGTTGAGTGGCTGAATACTGAGGAGCCAAGGCCAATGCAGAAGCTCGAGGATCAACATGTCTGCCCAATTTTACAGTTGAGATGCGTTTGTCACCATAGATGCTGTTGGCCGCTGCAAAGCTCCAAATAGAGCGGTTATCTGAGTGGCACTTGCAGCCATAGAATGTGGCCAAATTCGGGAATTTAAAGTGAGTGATTTTACTCTCATTTTGGTTCTAGGCATTTATTCGGCCATCAACATAACACAACTCGACAAAAGGACTGTACTCTAATGCCTCATGGTGACAGGTTCATAGATACAAAGAAATGAAAAAATTCTGCTTCAAGAGATAAAAGTTGGTCACAGAAGCTACATGAGCTACTTGATCTGTTGTCCTTTGCTAAAAAACAAATAAAAAGACATGTTGAAATGTAATTTTTAGATAATAAGTCACATTTTGAAAGCATGACAAACTTAAGTACAAATTGGAGGAACTTGATGTTAAGACTTGTTGCTGCAGCTTGACACAGTGAGATGGGATATGTGGTACGAGATACTCGGGTGGTTTTTATGGATTTAATTGATTTCATTTCTGAAATACAGCCATTCTGTACATACCTGAGAAGACTGATAAACTAATAGAAATAACCTAGCGATATCTTAACAATTGAATTAGAATCAAAGTGAATTTTACACCATGTTGTAGAGTAAATGTGTCATGACATGATAAAGCACCCAGACCCGCAATTCTGTCAGCTAAACATCAGAACTGGGAGATCTGGTCAGTGTGTCGAACTGGATTGTTTTTGTTTGTTCTTCATGTCCCGTCACATTAAAAAGGGAACAGGTGTGGCCCATGCTGCCGAAGAAGCTTCCAGATGTCTGTCTGGGTTCTGGTTAAGTCCTTGTTCCAGCCTGTGGGAGACATTTTTGGGTTACTTCAGTCACTTTGCACACTAAAGTCAAGGTGACAATTTTATTCAGGTTGTTTTCCCCACCATAGACTAGACCAGAGGTTCCAGACTTGTTTGTGTACTCTAAGAGTCTGAGCTAGAGTTCTATTTGTTTGTTTGTTTGTTTGTTTGTTTGTTTGTTTGTTTGTTTGTTTGTTTGTTTGTTTGTTTAGCCTGAGTTCTGTGGAGGTGTGGTTGTGGTTCGGGTGACATCATTTTCCTGACAGAAGTTTGTGCACAGCCACACTTTCACTTTGGTTGAGGAGGATCAGACGCAGCAGCGGTATGTGGGACAAAGAGCAGTATCAGCAGGACCTGCTGACCAGAACCTGGAGCTAAGTCCCGAACCCAGGAGGTCCTATGAGGAGGACCTGGCAGGTCTCTTTTCTGTCTGAGAACTTCATAGACATTTTGAATCTGCGCCCACACATTATGATAGTAGGGGTGCCCAAATGCATACTCCACTAACTTGACGTGGAAATGAGCATTAGAAAACTGGTGATTATTTACTTTTTTTTTTTATGGAGCATGTGTGGCCCCAGAGAGTTCACATAGGTGGTGGCTCATATTACCCACAGCAAAAACTAACCATTCCCTTATGCACTGAAACTGAATGTTTAATTAATGTATAATCACATCAAATAGGATAATAATTCTTATAATTTTCTTTGCCATGGGGTTAATTAAAAAAGAAAAACAAAAAACATACAAAGAGATAACAATTGAAATATGACATCAGCCAAAAACATGAAGTTTTATTCAAAGGTAAATAGTCTAAAAGTCTATATATTTCAACTAAAGCTGCCAAAAACAATTGCTCACTATGTTTTCAGGGATTATTATCTACTAGACAAGGAAAAGAAACCTGAAAAGCCCTCTGGCAGCTTCTCCCTGAAACTTCTCCCAGACAATAATTATTTTTTGCAAAATAAAGTCTCACAAAACTAGTGAAAATAACGTTTTAAAATAAATTGTATAAAATTGTATTAAAAATATGTAAACATTTTTTAAACATATTTATCTAACTTTTTATTAATTAGATAGTAGATTAATATTCTAAAAAAAATTAAAAGAGACCAGCCATCTTAAATTAAAGTTTCTTACATTAGATCAGAAGCTGAAAAAACTAAACAGTGCTTGATTGACTTTTGCTCTGAGGATGAAGGTCGGTTCTGCCTCCTCAGGTCAATGACTGGGACTTGTCACACCTAACTTTTGCTCCATCAGCGTTTCTCTTTTCACCTGAGATTTTGTAGGACATGTGCCCTGGATGTCCTGGCACTGCATCGATGTGTCTGTGGATGACAGCAAATGCATAGAGAGGTCCAGACAGAAATCAGAGAGCATAGTGCCAGGCCTACTTGGCACATGATCTGCAATCTATTGTAGAGCCATGCACCGTAGGCTCTGTGTTTTCCTTTGTCTCTGCTCTGGTCCCCATCCCACACCACCTACCGAGGCTGCAACCCAGTCAGATGAGGCCTGCATGACGACATTTCTGTTTTGTTTTTTTTTCCCACCCTAAGGCACTCCCAGGTCGTCCTGCAATCCTTCACATTACTGCAGCTTTGACACTTTTTTATATAAAGGCAATGCATCAAGGGGAAAGAGTTTATATGACCACTGAAAAGTTGGACAGAGAGTCCAACTGAAATACACAATATGGTAGAATTGAAAGAAAAATATATACATTTTCAGCCAAAAAGTTTTTAAAGGTGGGTTTTTGACCTGATGTATGGACAAGTTTTAAAATCATATTTCAATTTTTATGTGGGATTTCTTGATATTTTGTCATGAAATTAATTGAATAAAAAAAGAAAATCTATAATAAAGTTAACATTTTTAATGTATACAATGACAGGACATACTCGAGAGTTTTCAGCCAACATAAAACAGCATAATTTGCTCAGTAGTGTTTTCTGGACACAGGAAACAATAAAGTTACACAGACCTTTAAGTTATGTCAAGCTGCTTTAAAAAAAAAGACTATTAGAATTTACTAACAAAAATTTCTAAAAAATGTGTGAAGAGTGAAGTTTAAACAAACATAAAAATATGGTAACTTGTAAACTTGATAACTAGAATCTACCTTACAAACACGGAATTAATCCAGAAATACCACTAACATAATAATCCGGGTTAGTTGTTCCTCAACCTGACACAATACAACCTGTTGTATTTTTAGTTTATATTTATTGGTGGCTCTATTTAAATAAGCCCACATAAGGTCTCTGTGGTATTTAAATATTACGAGATGTCAGAAAAAGAGCTTCATTCATGATATTGAGATTCCAGCATCAATTTTAAAATAAAATTGCACAAAACTATGAAATGCTTGACAGTGATTGAGCTGGCTGAAATGGGCTTACACGCCACATTTGGTAATTTGCACACCTACCTGCTCTTCAGAGCAGCACAATTACTGAGTGTCTCGAGGGTCGTTTGTGCCCCTGCTGCACCCGAGCTGCCTCCTTCTCCCAGTGCCCCGCTCGGCCACTGAGGTGCTGGCGTGAAATGACTGGTAATTCCGTTTGCTATCTGTCCCACACAGAGCCTGTTTTAAGCCTACATATAAATCTTTAATGTGCTAAAAAATATAAAGGAAAAAGAAATCAGACAGTAAAAAAAAAATAAATAAATAAGAAAAACAGCAATGTTTTAAAGAGAAATGAAAACATCAAACAAGTATGAGAAATAGCATGACCCGTACATTCTCTCCCTCTTCAATGGGATTTTTTGAGTACTGCACCTTCTGGCATGAAACACAAGGAAACAAATAAAAAAGAATTTCGGAAGGAACACATAGAAGGCTGTGTTGCTGGATATTTGACTTCTCTTTTTTCAGATTTTTTTCTCTAAGGTTTCATCAGAAACCTTGAGCTATGTCTTTTTAAGTATCAAAGACTACAAAGTTGTTGCATATATAGAAAGATGTAGATTTATTTCAGCTAGATTCTCCTTAATCACAACAAAACTGTTGTTGCTCTTCTAAAGAAACTCTGATGATGTATACATCCAACGTTTTTTTATGAATCTTGCATCTTTTGTCGAACTCAATTATTCTGTCATACCTGCAAAAAAAAAAAAAAAATGTTGTTTGAATCTGTCACTGCTGAATGATAGATGGGCTGCGATGGAAGCCTGGGCCCGACATGTTGGCTCAAAACAACAGCATGTGTATCGACACAGTGATATGATGGACATGGGCACCTGTCGTAATATATTAGTCCACCTGCTGAAACTCTTCACTTTGCTGTCTGTGGGTTTAGGTGCAAACAATGTGACTTTCTCTAAAATTCACTTAGTTTTTTTTTTTTGGTATCAAACATTCTATGTCTTGTGCCCCCAAACCACATAAAATAAACATCAGATAAATAAACCGGTGCATATTCACAAGCTAGACAAGGATACAAGTAACCCTGAGGTACGAATTTGTTAAAAAAACATTCATTGTAACATTTGTTTGAACTGGATGCTGACACCCTGTGTTGCATTTTCTTGTATTATTTTGATATCAAATCAGTAACAATATTTTTTGACAAATATTAGCCTTTTGCTGGTGGACCTGACCTCGAAAAGAGATTAAGTGAGAAAGAACTTAAACCAAAAAAGACTGAACCAAAGGTAAAAACACATGCACATAATTACATGCACATAAATATGTGCATACAACACCAGTAACAAGAGAGAAAGTGTGACACTTGAGAGCAACAAATCACTCTCATAAATAAACTTCATAGTCAAGAGAAATGTCAATCACAAACAAAAACGTTTGTGTCTACTTTTCTGTAAACAAAGAAATGTCCATGTTTTCTCAAACTGTCATTTGTTTTCTTTAAAATTCGTGAAATAAAATGAAATGGGATATTTTGAATGAAACATCAATTTATTTGTAATTCAGTTTGTCTTTATATTCTGTTTACCCTCTTAAAAAAGAAGCTCAGATTCTTTGGATTCTGAAAAGCTTTTAGTTAAAACGGTAGTGTGGGTGTTTTTCTATTATCCTTTCCTTAACTATAATCCTTTAATTATTCCTTGATTCCTGTTGTATTTTCACCCATGTGGTGTTTTTTTGTTTTATTTATTGTAGTATATACTATACTGGGATGCACGGTGGTTCATTGCCTTGCAGTCAAAAGGTTCTTGGTTCAAAACTGAGTTTGCATATTCTCCTTGTGCATGTGGGAGTTTTCTCTGGGGACTCTGGTTTCCTCCCACAGACCAAAAACATGCTTGAGGTTAGTAGGTAACTCTAAATTGTTGCTATGTGTGAGTGGTGTCTATCTGTCTATCATGTGGCTCTGTGATAGACTGTTGACCTGTCCAGGTGTAATCCCATCTCTCACCCAATGACTGCTGGAGATAGATACCAGCTCCCTGCGACCCTGAACAGGAATAAGCAGGGAGCTTATTATGACTGACTGACTAAAGGTACTGCCTTAAAATGAAATCCATTTTTAATATGTATATAAAACTATTGAGTTAACTTTGTTAATAATGTTATTCTGACAGATTTTCCCTAGAATATAGAGCCTTCTGAAAATCTATATTCCTATCATATCAAAACTAATAAAACAACTATTATTCAATCTGTTCAACAAGTTTTACAGTACAAATACATTTGTTGTTTACTTCTGTTTCCTTACAAAATCATCTAAAATATTTAACATTTTTTCCCATTAAAGTGATTCAATTTGCTTCTATTTAATGCAATAAAATGAGGCGTGATTGATCACAGAAGTAGGTATTTTAGCAATTAGAAGATGTTTCCAAAAATAATCTGCTGTGGTTACACACATTCTTGTATAGAGATTAAGTGTTCAATTTGGGTGATCAACTTTCATGCTTTGTTATTCTCTGAGCACCTTTGCATTTTTTTTTATTAATATACAGTAATAAGTTTATCCATTTTATTTTATTTTTTTTATCCAGACATCCAGGTCCAGATGTATTCAAAATGCAACTGTTTACGACACGTATTTAGTAAGATTTTTGTTCCTTACCTCATTATTAGGGAGCTGCATGGTGGTGCAGTTGGTAGCGTTGTTGCTTTGCAGCAAGAAGGTCCTGGGTTTGAACCTGCCTGGTTTCACACATGCATGTTCTTCCTGCTACAGACCAAAAATATGCATGAGGTTAATTGGCTACTCTAAATTGTCCCTAGATGTGTGTAAATGTTTGTCTCTGTGTGGCCCTGTGATGAACTGACTACCTGTCCAGGTGTAATCCCGCCTCTCGCCCAATGACCACTGGCGATAGACACCAGCTCCTCGTGACTCTGAACAAGCAGGTATAGAAAATGACTGACAGACTTTATTATTCACCCAAAACTGACCTGTAGATTTTTTTAAGTATATTTATGTATTTATTATTTTTAGGTTTTGCATGCAAGGGATGTGGGTTTTTAAATCATGCATTTTCATTAAAACTAAAATATCTTTGATCATCTTCTGAAAATAAAATGATGCTGCAATGATTCCAATTAAAACCTGCAAATTAATTGTTCAGTTTTAAAGTTTCATGACATGTTGAAGACATTTTGTTACATTTTGTGAGCGCTGCACTGAGATGATTTTAAATACATATCAGCATTGATAAAACTTTATGTCTATAACCAGCACATTTGGTCATCTAACCAAAAAATGCAGTTGTTTCTCCAGATTGGATGTTAAGGACAGATAAACTGATTCAGTCACACGTAAGTAACATAAAGTACACACATATTTTGTCTTTAAACAAAAAAAGTATCCAGTTATTTACACTTTTTATTAAACTTCATACTACGTATTGTGAATGATTTTTTGACTTTAAGAAAATAAACTACATACAATATAGCTATTTTAGTATGTTTCATGCATTTAAAATGTTCTTACCATATTACTGTCAGAGCTTCAACCTAATTGCTATTATTGTCACACCTTGCTCTGCTGGAAGTGAATGAAAGCACACTGTCTAAATGAGCTAAGTGAAAAAAATAATAATAATAAAAAAGCCATTCCCCAGATGATGTTACATAAAAGATGATTAGCAAGTTGATTGTATGAATAATGTATTCAGTGATGTGCACCATTTAAATAAAATCAGTGATGGGAAGCATTAACATGCTTTCTTTGTCGTTCATTCCTCCTCTTCTTCTTTTGTTGCCCAAACCACAGAGGTACAGGTTAAAGCACCTAAACACACTCTCTCCCCTTTTGAATTAACTTGTAAAGTGTGTTGAGCAGTAACTGAGAGAAAAAAGAAACAGAGAAATAAAATAAGGGTGAAAGAAAAATCTTTTTTTCTAGTATTGTACAGATAACTATAATGAATCGCTCTCTCCATCCCACACAATTGGGTTTTGATTCATTTTAAATTCATTGCAGAATAAGCTTTTGGACTGTAAAATGATCACCTAAAGCTCTTCACTGCTTACCGGGTGTGAAAGATGTGAAGTCTCTCCCTTCTACATAATCTGTAGATTTAAACTGCTGAGCAGCATAATAAAACCCTCGATGACTTAGACCTCCTTGTTATTTATTGTCTGACAAACCTGATAACAGATTTTTATCGGTGTGTGTATGTGTGTGTGTGTGTGTGTGTGGGTGTGTGTGTGTGTGTCATGATTTTCATACTCCACATTCTTATAATACAACACTGTGTTGGTTGTAAGTCATTGTGCTTGAAAGTTTTAACAAGCTTCCCAAAACATGTGGATGGAGGATGATGAGGGACATTGAAGGGTACGCTTGTTGCATACATGACAACAACAGATGGGGTGGGGGGGGGGGGACATGACAACGAACAGACGAAAGTGACAGCGCTCTGTTTCCCTCTACTGGCTAGTGGTGCAATCACAGTGTGTGTCATACATAAGAGTATTTGCGTCTGTTCTCCGTGTTTCAGCATGCACAAGTGGTTTACGTGGACATGTTTACAACTGTTGTGTGCATGTGATTGTGAAGAAGGAGGAGCAAGGCTACAGAAGATGTGAAATTAAACAAAGTGAGGCAGTGAGTGGTGGCGGATGGAGAGAACAACAGTGACAGTAACAAATAGAAAGAACTGAATGGTTTGTGAATGTTGTTCTCACCAGTAGCTCATCTCTGTAGATGATGGATGTTTGGTCCTTAACTAAAATAAAGCTGTCTGCACCACTGGATCAGCTGAGAGAGAAAGCCTCTTCTGTGAGGTTACGTGATATCCAGCAGCAAGTAGGATAAGACCATAAGAATGTATAAAATGTATCATTCAGATTTTTTGCCTGATTTTTTTTTTTATTACACAACCCTCTTTAGCCTATTTTCTCAAAGTAACACTACAGTGGGACTTTGAAGGTTTGTCATAAGACTCCTGCCTAGCTGTCAGGTTTCATGGGAATGTCTTCATCTTAATTGATAGGTTGATAGAGACAGGCAAAATGGCATAACACAGCTTCATGCTGAGCACACCGAGGTACCATTCCCCATACCTCGTTGTTTCCCTCGAAATTTCATCTTATCCTGGGGAGAATGCCAGTGCCTCAGTGTGCAGCAAGGTGAGCTTTTTAAAAAAATTTAGCTCTCATTTCTTCTCCTGTTTGACTTATTGCCAAAAGAAGCAACAAAGGTCTTGGAGAATAGGTGGTCCACACAGTCATGGTTGCCCTTGAGGGAAGTGTCTATGTGTGAACCTTTCTCCCTCTCTGTCTTTTCCTCACAGTTCAAAGGAAGGCACATGTACTCCCAGCATAAATACACATCTGTGCTACAAAATGCAATAACAGACACACTACATGCCCACAGAACAGACAGAACAACAGATAAACACACAACCCTCAATGTGACATGCTGATGCCAGAGTGGCTGTGTGAGGCCAAGGTCACACAGTCTCATTCGTTTATTCCCATAATCCCCTGTGTTGGCTGGGTGAGAGGCCTGCTAATGGCTAGCACTCTCCAAAAGAGGAAGTACTGCCTTAACATAGACTCCAGAGACTCTCACAGCCCACCACCCTCCAAAAAGAGCATAGCACATAGTCTATACAATCCATCAACATGGCTAATTAGGCCCTGGCAAAATCCCTGAGAGAAGCATTAGAAAGTGAACCCAATGTGTATGTAATTGCACCAAAGTAACTATTCTTTATGTTATACAATCATATGAAAAGAGTGAATAGACTGCCGACGGAATGAGGGTAAAAGACTTAACTTACATTTCTCGAGTAAGTTGACGTTACAGTCAAGGGCAACAAAGAAACATATCTCACATTTGGTTGCAATAATTCTTCAACTATTTTATTTTGTCCTGCAAGAAATATAAAAAGGAAAATTATATGGATGACAAAATAAAAGATAAAAAAAAAAAATTAGTCAAAGTTGATTTTTAATTAATTAACTAAAATGATCATGAAATCCTTTACCTAGGTTTAACTGAATACCATAAACATTTTTGGGCTCTGTAAGCAATATAGTTATATTTTTGTCATTTTTCTTCTGACTTTATCTGGTTTAGGAAAGTTGGTCCTGAGATATATCTGACTTATTTTTAAAGAAAAAACATACATTTACATATTTTTATGATTTGTTAATTTGGGGGTTCAGGGATGTGTTATTATGTAAAAAAAATACTGAACTGACTCCTGTGTCACTCAGGGACTGGAAGAAATCTTTGCTGGAAGGGGAAGAGAATGACTGAAAAGTCTGTAAAACAAAGACATGCTTATTTGCATCTCAAAAGTCCAATAATATCCTCTTGTGGGATCATTAATGTGATCACTCTGGTGAGGCATAAGCTAAAACCTTAGCTAAAAAAAACCTGAGCACATATCTCAGAAATGTAGTTATTTTGACTTGTATAGTATTTGTCAGTGTCCAATGTGTTCCCTTAGTTTTTGGGATATGTAAATATGGAAAATTTATTAAAATCAGTTTAATCTTTTTTTTTGGTTAAACCTCAATTGTATATTCAGGCATGTTATATTATGATATCCACTGGTTAGTCAGTTTTGGCCACTGACAGGTGAATCCTTCATCAACACACTTAACACACACCTTCTCTAAAGAACAATCCCATCTACCGTATGCTTCACCTCAGCTGTACATTGTGAGCCAAGGTTACAGATTCTCATGTCAGTTTGTGCTCATTGACAGCTTTGACCTGTTATGGTAAAAGATGAGCTCCACTGGTTCCTTGATGTTCTTAAATTTAGGTGAGAGTGGAATTTACGACCCTCAAAGAAGATTGTCTCTCTGTTCCCCATTTTGAATCCTCAAATCAACAATATGTCCTCGAGAAAGGCAACTGCCGGCAAGCAGCAGAGAAAATGGTCGAGATTAAAACAAGGTAATGGCACATTTGCCAGGCCTTTGTGTGAGCCGTGCATGCAATTTAAGGGGGCTGCCGTACAGAGTGAGTTAATATTTCATTGCATGCCAGGGAATGGGAATTGAGAAGAAGAAAAAAAAATTGCATATGTCTCATTTCGCAATCTGATTCGTCTCAGCAAATCAGCCTGAGTCAATGTCATTCCATAATGAACTCTCCTCCACTCCTCTAAGCAATCTGCTGCCAAGAGGCTGCCTCCTTTCACACCAACTGACTGAGAAATGTACTTTGAGTTACAGGACTGGGTAAGGGTCTGTCCATCTTACCTCCTTGTCATGTTGAACTTAACTGCTTTTTTCTCATCTACCTTTTCCCTCTCTTTATTACCACAAAAAGTCGACCCTTTCACCCCTCATCACACCCTTCACTCCCTCCATCCCCACCACTACCACCCCAGTGCTGGGTTAGAGATGAGGGAGGGAGTGGGAGGTTTTGATTGACTAAGATGCTGAGATGTAATCTTGTGCAAGCTGAAATTTGAAGTGTGTGGTTGTTGGTTGATTGTGTGTGTGTGCAAAAGAGCGAAAGGGCTGGGGCAATGTGTGATGCTTGGTTTATTGCATCGCAAGCTCATTTGTTTGTATTTTATACCTCATTTCGGCTCAGACGAGCCAGCTCTAGATTCCGACTGCGGGTGACCCAGTTTCACAGCACTGTGTGACTCTCACTCTAATAATATAACATAGCTCTTTTAATACATTGCTTTTGGTTAGTATACTGCAATGTGTGGATGTGATTTAATGCAATATACCTATAAAATAGTTCACTGAGAGAAAAATACACACATCACTGCAATGGTTTCTGCTTGGCCCCCTCAGGCACAGCTATGCAGTACGTTAGCATTTTAGTGCAGTGCGTGACACCACTCTGACAGCACTCTAAACATCAGAAGGACTAAAGCTCATCTTGGCCGTCAGGGATATAAACAAAAATTAGAGATGGCCTGTTTCTGGTTAAAGAAAAGAAGATAAAATATGGTAACACAACATGAACATAAACTTGTCCTATTTTTGCAGGAGGTTAGTTGCAATGGTTCTGTTTCAGACTTACTACCTGGTAACACTGACTTTATGTTCATGTTTGATTAAGCTATAATTCCCTTTATGGATTAGAAGGAAATAGAAGCTACCAGAAGACCAAGCAAGCTTGTGTAAGGTCAATACAAGCATGGGTACAAGGATCTTTTACTGATCCCTTGTTGAGACACTATCAAAGACATTAAGTCACTAGCTTAATTCTGGTATTATCTACTGTAGGAAGCCATACAGTCAGTGTTTCTGCTTAATCTGCTTTTTGTGTAATATCCCCTTGGAGGTCCAGCAGATTTTTTCCTCTCCTCTGGGTGGACAGACGTGGTAGATGTGCATCGTTCCAGCCCAGGTGCAGGGACAGCAGGTGGATTGGGGTGGGATTGCTAGAGGGACCACAGTGGGCAGAGAGGCTCTGTGGGTCACAATGGGAAGGGAGGTGCAGCTCAATCATTCCCCTACCTTAAGGGCACCTCGGAGGTTCACAGCTGTGAAGCCAATCATCCAGGGAAATTCCGTCTATATATGTACACCAAGGCATAGTGATAAGGTGTGCAGAGCATGATTGTACACCAGACACCAATACAGCATAGGCTCTTCAGCACATTTCTGGCTTTGTTCACTCCTCTCCCTGTCAACAGTCCAAAACATGGCCTCTATACACTCTCTCTTCACCCCCATTCATTCCTCCCCCACAGTAAGTTTCTGCAGCAGAGCTGAGTAGTAGCTGGCCCGTGCTATCCATTATTCCCTGGCTGGAGTGCATTAAAGATTCATCTCTGCTGCTCAACCTCAAAGGAAAGACTATGACCCCTAGTAGAGCTGCTGAATTATGGAGACCGCCAATAAAGTTGTTTGCCTTTGATCTCATTCTCTGCTTTCCCCATCCCAGGTGAGTGTGGACAGGTGAACACACAGACAAACACAGACACACATTGCAAAGTGCTGCACCTACATATTGCATTTTACTCAATCTTTTCCACTTCTGTCATTTCTTCTGTTTTCTGACAAATGCAAATTTGAACACATATGTACACTGTATTGTATTTGCATTTACTCTGTTTCTGGATTCACTGTTTTCTCCTGCATACAAAAAACAGGAAATGTAGAAGAACCATAAGAACCAAAACCCATAAAGCATTTTTTGTGAAGATGATGATGGAACAATTATGTGAAAACAGTCTTGCCTGTTACCAGTCTGCATACCAAGTGATTGTCTGCCACTATAAATTTCACCCCTGCCATCAGACACAATTTCTGCTTCCCTCTCCCAAGCTAAAAGTAGCTTGCGGCTCCAGTGGCAGTAGTAGAAACACATTTGCTCACACATGTGCATTGTTTATATCTAATCGATGTCGAGTGGAAGGTCCTGTTTGAAATGGCTGTCATTTGTCAAGTATTAATAATTCAGTCACATCTGCACAAATACAAAGAGAGTAACGAGTAGGAAGCACACAGTCTCTCTTGCTGGGTTGTATGAGGAGTCCCTTCACCTGAGGGTGAAGAGACCAGCTATCAACCAACTTTCATTCTATTCCCTTCCATAGATATTTTTCTAAATAAAAATCATTATTGTAATGGTCAATGTAGGAATAGAGGACTGTGTTTTAGCTGTAGAAATGGCCATGCAACCTTTATCAAACATAACCACAGAATGAGCACGAAAACTATAAACTTTTTGTCATTAGCTGTGATTGATAGTTGTACTGCTGGTATAATATCACATTAGCTTACTTTCCACATTAATGAGACACATTTAGCACTAACATACACACAGCTTAGGTATCCTGTAGCCTTGATGAACACAACTGAATTAAAGGTCAAGGTGGGGTGTCTGAATGTATGAGATACAGAAGGAATATCCCATTACCAAGGTCCATAAAATCCCACCTTTGACCTAATTATAAAATCCACACTGACCTATTCACTAATCAGATGGTGAGGAAGGGAAGAAACTGCTGCAAACCAAACTCATCTCATCTTGTTCATACACATACATCTATGTAAACACACACTGAACCAGCTTGTCTTCCCATGTCACTAATTTGCTGACATATTTGCTGTGGTTGATGCAAAAAATAAAGACATGTAGCAGGAAAAATGAAATATAGAGAGTAAAAAAATGTTTGTTGATTAATGAGGTGTAACCCTCCCTCTGCTTTGTGTTTCTACATAGAGAGAATGCTTTTTCTCAGGTGTATCACAAGGAAAGACAAATGAACACACACATTTTGAGTGGCTGACCCCCTGTGGAGCTCTGTGCCAGCTTACTAAAAGAGCTCATGTTGACTGGAGACCACTAATGGTGTGTGTGTCTGCTGTTTTTTGGGGAGGGGGGTTGAAGCACTGCACCAGTGGTTTTGAAGGGGAGAATAACATAGCTGACATGAGATGTGTGTTCGGGGGTAACATTGGTGCGCTAGTGCGTGTTGGAGAACACCTGGTAAACACAATGGGCATTAGATGTGCACATGGGGAGCAACAAAGGCAGAATGTAGACAGGGGACAACAAAAGTTTGAATGGAAAGTGGCAGTCAAATGTTGTTGTTTTTTTTTGTCTTTCTCACATTGTGAGATACAAAGTGATAAAAACACCAAAAGAGCAAAAGATGAAAGTCGTTGTTGTCAAGGGAGTCAAAAGATGTTTTTACACTATTCCTTGTTGAAGGTTGTTTCAGAAAGCACTTGTTAGCCAAAACAAAATGAAAGAAAAACTTTTTCAACTATGAAAGTCTGGTCTTCATTAAACTCAAGTAAATTTAATTATTTGTAAGACAATCAAATACTATACAATATACTGTATATGGTAAAATATAAAATATTGAAAAAAGTGACATTAAGGAAATTTCCTGAAGCATGTAAATATGATTAAATTCATTTCAATAATGCAAGTTGAAAACCTTAAACAACATGCCAATCCAATGTTTTGTTAGTTCAATGGAATCAGATGTCACAGCCAACTGTGCAAATGCTTTCACCATAACATTGTAGATGCAGTTCACATTGAACAATATTTCTGATTATGCAAAAAGTTTTTAATCTTTTCAGACAGCATTATAGGGTTAGGGTTAGGAAACATTTTTTTTTATTTCATCCTGAGAAGAAAAAAGTTTAGACAATCTATTTCTAGAAACAATGTTGTGTTTAGAAGGATGTTTTAGATTCAGTATAGCGAATAGCTAACAGCTAATTGTTCAAATTAGAACACAATGGAATTCCCAGCAAGAATAATCATCCCTGCAACTCTAAAATGATTTACACCTGAGGCAAGGTCATCATCAAATTTTATGTAGAAGAAGAAAATAGTAAGTAAATTAATTGGGAAAAACATCCCTAATCACAACTTGAACTTTCAATGCTGGCATTTTATGATCTTCTGAATAAAAATAGATCACCTTTCTAGTTTTTTTTTATATTAGATAGAATTTCTAAAATAAAAAAGAAAGTTTAGACACAGAAAAGTTATTTGGTGAAGACAAGCTTTCTCCAGCAATGACTCCACAGCAGAGTCAAGCCCTATACATTCCATTAGACCAGGTGTAGTCACTTCATGTATCCATTACATCCTACATGGACTGTAATAATCCATTATACGTACATCTCTGTCATACATAACTAATCAAGAAAGTTGTCTCTGTGCAGTATATTTTTTAACTTTATTATATATTTATGTGGTATTTTAATCCCTTTTGGGTTCATTTGCATTGAATTTTAATAAATTGCATTTTTAAACTGTAAACCATATTGTTCAATGAAGGTTTTTTTTTTTTAATATGCTGTGTAAATAAACCTTGACTTGACCAGATCGCCATCTATCGCACACAATGAGCAGGAAACATGCTTCCCAATCTTCATGTTTGATTAAAGCAATTTAATTGCTTAAACTTGCTGCAATCATCAATACTGCAACAAGACTACAAACGTGTCATGATTTATTAATACTACATCAGAGGGCTGTTGTCTCACATGAAAATATCATGCAGGAATCTTTCAACAGTGTGCTGCTCAACTCTAATAGGGTTACAGCCACACTTGTTAATAGTCTGTTAACAGTCTGTCGTCCGTGTCAGCAGTTTACCTAATGTAATTGGGGTCACTTTGAAGTACAGGTAAATAGAGACCAAACGTTAGCTTGGCTGTGTTTAATGTTTCAAATAAATGTACCCTTGCAGTAGTTTACAAGAAGTCTGTTGGACATGCTCTGATGGATTGAGATTTTACAGAGCTGATTTCTGGTGTGCGTGCAGGGAATCAAGTGAAGCAGCAATGTCCCTGTCAAGGTCACAAACAAAGCCTCAGATGCTAATTTTTATAAAGGGCCATTTCCATTTTGTTTACCCTCCCTTTCCTCCATTATCTCTAACAGCTAATATATGTGTGCATAAAGACCTGCTTGTGCTTTCATCTCTGTTAATGTACAGTATGTGTGTAGGGAGTTTTCATGGCCTGCTGGGAAGTTTCTTCAGGGTGTCTTTTATCTCACACCTGTTCTATTTCCTTCATAGCTTTTTTTCTTTATTCTGCCTCCCTAATCAGCAGAGATGCTTCTAAGCACACATATCTTATTGATTTCTGCAGGGCAAAGCTCTATGATTGGTGTCTTTGATAGAACCATCGCCATGGAAATAAGATAAGATGAGAGTTGCTGCATAGTGAGTCAAACCAAACGCAGCCAGTCATTAACAACCTGTAGTCTGTCTAATGAGTGCAAAAGCAGGTCATGAAAGAATTAGAATCACTGCCTTGTCAATACTAATTATTCATGGGTTTTTTTTCACTTTTAAATGTTGTTATTTCCAGATATTAACACTGTCTATGATAATAATTTGCTATTAGACAAGCAACGAGACAGGAGACAACATCTTATTAAACTTTTTTTTTCATCCTATTGTGTAACAAAGGTATATGAGAGTTAAATTCTGACCTCTGTAGTTCACACTGTCTGCCACTAAGGATTAGACATTTCTCTCTGAATGAATGCTATGATATTTATTGTGTACTTACTACTGAACACTGAACCCACCTGAATACCGTATTCAATCGGGAAGGAGGTCATCTTCCGATCAGGAGACCAGAGCTTGAACCCGTGTCCCGGAAAGAGGCTACGTGTCGAAGTAGCCATGGGCAAGATACTGAACTCCACAACTGTCCCCCAGGCGCTGTTCGAGATGGCTGCCCTCGGCTCCTCATCTCACGGTGAGGATGGGTTAAATGCAGAGCCAAATTTCCCCACGAGGGATCAATATAGGAAAAAAAAATCTTCTATTTTAAAATTCAAATCTTCTAAATATTTTTAACATTTGTTACAATAACATTTTTTTTTCACCCAGATTATCACCTTGAGGTCAAAAAACTGAATACAAGTCAAAACACAACTAAGCACATACAGTAGGTAACCATGTGATTGTAGACTACAAAACAGATCAAAGCAAAATAGAAGGAAAATAAATCAATACAGGGAGGTTTGGCATTAGATAAGAAGTCAGAGTTCAAATTTAGCTGCAACAAAGCCACTGAAATAATAACACCCTGAAAAGAATATTGATTTTAGAGATTGTTGACATACCTGCACATTGACACTTACAGTCAACTGAGTTCAGATTTAACAAGCAGCATCCAGCAGTAAGGAGACTGAAAGACGAAATGTGTTCTTTCTGATTTCTTTTCACATTCCTGTTAGAATCAGCAGTCATGTGAAACTGAGCCTTGTCTGTANTGAACATACTGTAATCACAGATCTCTATATCTGCAGCAGCCTGCAGTCTTATGCCTCCTGAGATGGAGGTGGAGAAAACGATGAGAGGAAAAATGATGCACATCAGCTTTGGATGAAAGTTTTTCATTTTCAGAGAACGTGTTCTTCATGTAAAATTTTTAACTGGATTTTGTCTTGAGACGAATAACCCATTAGTTAAAGCAAAGCAAATTCCAGACAGAAAGGGGGAAACAAATAACACAGAGAACAAAATATCACATTAGCACAAAATGAAAACCATTGTCTTACACCTGATCAACAAAACTTGTTTTCTTCGGTTTGATCCAGCACACCTTTCAAAATAACTGGTTTTTAGAAGGATTTTTTTTCCAATAATCCTCCTGTTGTAACTCACTGTTAAACCTGAAAAAAATATACTTTTATTTGTAATAGATCTGTGAAGGTGCTATTTTTTAAGATAGTCACAAAGTTTTTTTCTAGAAGTATTCAACTAGTTCTAATGGATAAACAAACTGTTTTGAATCCATAAATAAAACAAATCTGTTTTCACTGATTAAAGAGTAGAAACTGGCAACTGAAATCAGAAGTAAAATTTTAAACTGAAGTGTTTAAGACAAGAGACAAATCCCATAATTCCTGCTTGAGGGTCATGTGTGAACGTATACCAAACCCTTTTAGTATGTTTTTTTTTTTTATTTTCTGATCGTGGCTTTTTACTGGCACAACAACCTCTGCATTGAGCTTTTGTTGTGCCTTTTTAGCCACACTTTGCCTCATACAAACTTTTTGTGTGTGTTAATATAAATAAACTGAAACAATGAACCACGTTTCATAACAGTTTCACAAAGTTTTATTAATGTGTTGGACTAAAGCCTTAAACCTCCTCAGCTTAAAACTCTGCAAGCCAAGAAAAGACAAATAAAAAAGGTTGCTTAATTTTTCTTTGCATTTTCTTCACTTTTGTTCTCTATTAGGACTCTCAAACCCATGAAACAGAGCTGAATCACAACTCTCAACACTCATTTAAAGATAGCGAGAAACCCACAAAGGAAAATGCAGCAAAATGTTTTGTAGCCTTGAAGAAAGGGAGAGAGGCAGATTACCTGGCTATAGAGAATAGTATTAAATACAAAACAACATTGACAAAGCACAGCGTCAGCAGGCACAGCTTGCCTTGGCCCAGGTGATACAAGGAAACATGCTGCCTACAGCAGAGTAAGTAAAAAAAGAAAAGAAAAGTAAAAATGCAACAACAGTTATGAACATAATGCTCTTGATTTCAGGTAGTCATAACAACACAATATAGTGTGTATGAAGAATAGATGTTTACTCCTGAAATGTTCTTGCCTAACATTATCATCCTTTTGTCAACTATATACTTACTTATCTGGGTACACCAGACTGGTATGTTTGTGTCATTATAATCTAAAATAATTACCTCTTATCAGTTTACTAATATTTATGAACTGGCTTTGGTGAACAATAAACTGCAATCCGGTGTCTTTGTTTTACCACGCTTGGTAAAATTATGAGAGAAATATTATCAAAAGAGACCCCTTGTTGAGCTGCAGAAATTCAGCAACAATAAACACAATTGTTAACAACAGGAAGACCCCATTTTTAAATCAATTATTCAAGCCATGATGCTTCTTTAAGTAATTACAAAGGTTATTGTCAGTGCCCGACGTTAAGCTGTTGATTCATACAAAGCCAAAACAAAGTAATGCGCTTTGCATGCAGCCCCTCAGTCAAATAACACCTTTAGCCTCTTCACAATAGAAACATCATACCCAAATGTCAGTGAGCTTGCTGTGTGCAAAAAGACTTCCCTGTAAACCGCACTGACCTGGATGTTATCTGCTACACAACTGGTGGGCTGCCCTTCAAGGAGCACATCAATGAGCAGGCATGCTGCATCCCAGAGAAAAAAAAAAAACAAAAAAAACTATAATCCCTGAGTTTGATGTTGAAAAGCCTTGATTATGTTTGTTGCTCTGTTTATTCATTTTGCCCCCTACCTGAAGACTTAGGAGGGACATCAAGGACCAGTCCCTCTCATCTTACCTCCATCCTCTCCAGCCTCTTTTTCTGTCATCTTTGATTGAATCAGGGATAATGACTCACAGGGACCCTTTAAAGGAAGGCGGTCATTACACAGATAGGATGGAGGAGCCACAGAAAGATTCATCCAGATGTGATAGTTAACAACACATCAGAACACTGCTGCTATAGGAAGCAGAATCATCCACTATGCATCAAATACAGAGCATCAGTTCTCCACCTTTTTACCCCTTGCCATTATAAAAAGAGATTTGGAGGGAGAATAAATGCACCTCTCTTTAGTCTCCTTAAATTCCCAAAATGCAGATTGTTTTGCTCCACATTTGCATTCATAAATCATAAAAATGACTGAATAGTCTTTTTTTTTACCTGCTTGAATGCTTTAATCTAGAATATCAAGGACGAGATAAGAACAACATAATGTGAAAAAGCAGAAGCCTGTATATGCATAAAAACAGCAGATGCTCAAAATGTCCAGGTTTTGGCAGATGGTTGATGGCAATCCTTTATGGATTTTACAGCTATACCCACTTAAAGCCACAGGAAACTAGTATTTTTATTTATTTATTTTCTAAAGCTAAACCTTAAGACAGACCATCTCTTCTCCTCTCTGAGAACAAAGCAAACATCATTTATTGGACAGATTGTGGTGGAACACAACCTCAAACTAAGTAAACCTTGAAGAAAGAAAATAGCTCTGTGACTTGAGACCTTTAACCACAAGTTCTCAGGTTTGAATAGAAAAAAAAAAAAATCAATTTCTGCTCTTTCCGTTTCAAAAAGGAATTAGATTCAATGAGCTCTTTCTAATTAGAATTAATTGCTTTAAATTAAAATCAATTAAAGCTTTCACAAGTCTTTTAAATTCATGTAAAGGATGCAACAGTTATCAATTATATAAAAGTATGTGACAGGAACAGGTGGACAATCTTGATGCCAGAATTCCTACATGAATAAAAAATGGGAAGTGAATGTCTCAGTCTGACACTAATGCTGACTAACCGCTTTCATTTCTTAATGTCATAAAGCCACTCATTACTTCTTCCTCAATTATTTCTCTGTCTTCTTCCTTCTCCCACATCTTACACAGCCCAGAGTAAGCTGCTGCTCAAAAGTTGAAACGTGAGCCACTGGAGACTTTACCACTTACACTCGGGTTTATGGTCTTGTTTTTATTATGCATCTCCCCACAAGGCAGCCCTCGGAGAAAATGACACCCCAGACACCTATTTAAAGAGCCTGGTGAGCTGCAGATGACAGGACCTGGGCTGTGGCAGGTTGTCATCTGCAGGCCTTGTCTGTGTTTATGGGCTGTTAGAGCATTTGAACTGTGGGGTCAGTCCAGCTGCGCAGGCCCTGTAACACTCCATAGGCCCACCATAAAATGAACAAAAATAAATCCTAATGAACCTTTTAAACCCTCTTGTCCATCCTTGGGCAAAGAGCTCTGTGTGTAAAGAGATAACGCAAGAGGACAGGAGGAGAAATGGTGTGCCAGCAGGGACAATGAGAGTGAGCAGCGGGGCTGTCACTACTTGGTAAAACCCGGTGATCATCCTCTGCACTGACAGATGCTGAAGATCTGATAGCATAGTTCTGCAAGTAAAACACAGCAAAACCTGTTTGTCTGTGTGAGACTGACTGCATGGGGGGGGGCGTGTCTATCTACTGAATTAAACAAACTTTCAAAGTCATACCATGAAGGCCATCCAATGAATCACCGACATGTCATACGGAAGGTGGCTTTACATAGATTAGCATAAAAAACTTCCTGTTAGCAAACTCCATCACACATCCTTTACCTAACTGGTTTGTGATCCACTTTCAGGACCCAAATGAAACCTTTTTTTTCCAGCTCTTTTTCTCAAGCCTTACTTTTTTTTTTTTTTAACTTACTTTTTATTGATTTTTCTTGGAACGATTACAGTGTCAGGGCACAACATACATACATAATTTTACATTATTGCATCAATGTCCTTATTATCCAGTGTTGATGGTGGTGTCCTCTTGTGATCTATAGTCTGTCCATTTTTCCCATTTTTCCTCAAACTGTGTCTCTAGTAGTCTTATTTTGTGTGTAATTTTCTCCATGACAAACAGTTCTTCCACTGTGCACACCCACCGCTGCCATTCTCAAGCCTTACTTTAAATCATGTTTAATATTCCTTGAGTATCAGAAAAAACAAATAATAAATCTTTGTGGTGAGAGCTGCAAAACCCCACATGAAGGAACGAGGAAACATGCAATGGTGGAGGGAACGAGGAAGCAAACATATTTTTGCAACTGCTGATGGGACGAGCACAATTACAAAAAAAAGAAATCCTAGAAAGTTTTTTTATTTTATTTTATTTCCTTGTGAACTTCTGGGAGATTCTTGAACCTGCCTGTCAACAAAAATGAAACTTGTATCTGCTAAACTGGGTCATTGATCAGCTGCCTGTAGACACTCAGCCCATATAAACAAAAGTTTGTGATGCATTTTCAGCTCTGCAAAGACTAAAATGATGCATTAATTGAAAATTCAAGACACTTTTAGGTGTCATATGAGTTATTTTAAAATTACTAATGAAAAAAAGTTATTTCTGCACGTATGTTATGGTTTAAACAAGAAACATCAATATCTAGAAGAACAAATTTAAGTTATAATTATCCACATTCTCTGTAACGTTAATTTATATTATCCTTAATTTATAGTATTAGGGATTTATTCCATCTCCCCTATAACTTCAGAATGTAGTATACACGGCTCTACAACACCCTCCACCATCAGCTCCAACCACCTTTATCCCTCCACCTCAATCAGTGAACATGTGGACAGGGGCTCAGTGAAAGAGGGCACCGAGGCAGTGTGAGGAGGGAGGTAATTTCTGCTGTCTCACCTCAGCGCTTTCCTCATTCGACTCTGATTAGCTCCAATAATGTATCTCAGACTTTTCAGCTGTTCAAAAAGAATGGGGGCTGAAAGGAAGCGAGCGAGGGGGCCAAGAAGGTGAAGAATACCTTCCCCCTCACTCCCTCCCAGCTCTTCCACACAATTAATCTTTCTCTTCATGCTGCAGTCTTGAGAAAGTGATTATGCTGAATTAATTCTATTTGAGGAGTTTCTTCACATTGTGTAGACTGTATTTTACCTTATAAGAAGACTTGTCAAACTCTGGAATTGTAGATTAGCTGCTCTTCTCCTATAGGCCACTTCAAATCCCAGGCACAGAGCTTGAAATGGCAATGACTTACATAAATCTGGTCAACAAATCCCTGTACAGCACATCATTATGTTGTCTTGTGAATAATAACGCATTAAAAACTGAGAACATTTGCTGTCAAGGGTGAAAGGTGTTTTACTACTTGCTCTATTGTTACTATTTTGCACAAGGACATGCAAGAGTAGAAACTTAATTTAACATTGAAATTACAGTTTAAACATCAACTCCAGATATTTTAGTTTGTAGTATGAAGATGTATCATCTGGGGATGCATGAGAGGAGGGTCTTGTTGATTTTGGTAGATAACATTTAAAATGAAAATGTCAGTCCTTTCTAGACTTAAAATAGTTCAAACTTGGCAAAGATTAAGCTGCTGCTAATGGTTTTACTGAAAAATAGGGACTGTCTAAGAGCTAACCGAGTTAAAATGTCCAGGTTTTAGTGTTTCATGATTCAGCTTCGCTCTGCTGTGATGATTGAAATTAAAATTTAAAATAATTCAATAATAATTGTACTTAACTTTTTTTTTTTTTTTTTACCTGCACTTCTTTATTTATACTTTATTCTCATTTCTACTTTTATTTTACACAAAGACATAAACTTTTATAGTGAATAAGGTGAAAGCAGTGGACTTGGATATGGATGTGCAGTCATGTTCCAGACATTATATGGTGGTATTATCCACAATGTTGCTACAATGACACAGAAAATATTCCACATGGAGGGTGTTTTGGACACGGCACGCCATGCAGAATAGTCCCAAGCAGAAGTCAAACCCAGGACCTTCTCACTAGAAGGCAACAGTGCTGACCAACTGTATCACTGTGCAGCCTGCTTTTTGGACATCTCCCAAAAAACACATGGTTTACTCAGATAAGCATGGCTCTAAATCCTGTTATCTAACAAGAATGTACCCCTTACCTCATATCCACTGTACACATAATGACTCATATCAGATGGAAGGAGAATAATTGATTTATACTGGGCTACATGAATCCCAAACACTACACTTCCCATACGGATAATTAATCTCCAACATATACTATAAAAGCTCTAATGAGCAAAGGCAACATATGTTACACCGCTTCACACAAACAACATGCTGAATGTTAATAATGTTAACAAAGAAGCATGAATTTGAAATCAGATCCTGTTTGCTACGGCAAAAATTCTCACAGGAGCGCAGACATCCGAGGAGGCCCAATGTACAAAACACAACCAACATGCACAACGTCTGCACGAGACCCAGTGGTCATCAAGCACTGTCTCTTTCCTTCAGCTCCGTCAGAAGCTGGTGACATGTTCATTAAGCAGTAGGGATCCCATTACTGCACTCAACAGCCACCCTGTCACAATGCTCACACATAATTAGTTACACATGCAGCTTCGGGAATGCTAATTGTTGCTCTCCACCCCTCTGCCACTCATTTCTTTCTATACAGCTTCATACATCCACCCTCTTTTCTCTCCTTTGTTCACTCTGCAGGTGGTATAGTGTGCCACTTTTAGACTGTCAAAGTTGCTCAGAGAAGCTTTCAAATTACAGTTTAAATGTCCCTGCTGAGAGCCTATTAACTTTATAATAGAGACAGTGAGAGAGACAGAGATGGAGACTGAAACTCAAAGGAAGTTAAAGGTAAGGACGGGGAGTAAAGGGCTCCAGATACTTATAAAATTCATACTCAAATATGTCACTTTCTTGTCCTGCAATAATTATTTAATCTTTTCCCTTCACATCTGTCTTCTTCTTGTCTAATCATTCAAGGGGAAACTGTAGATACAGTAGACATGCAGATAGACAACCACTGCCATCGGACAGCAATTACTGATGAAGTCTATCATGTTTTTATGTCTTTTATTCTCAGATTTTGAAGTCAGATTGTTCTAAACATCTGAAAAAATCTATAAGATGTTTGTAAAAAAAGAAAATATGATGTATCAACAGCATTAGTATGTTATATTAAATTAAACGGATGCAATCTTCCAATTAATACTTTTCATGGTTAGGTAAGTTCATGTGGTCGGCACTAGATTTTGTAAACTGAATTGAAAAACTAATCCAGATGTTTTCTCAATATTGCATATTAAATGTAACAGTTTTCAACAAAATCAAAATAAAACTGAAGTCGAAGACATGACGTGGTGTCACACTTAGCATGCAGAGTACTTCTTGTGTTTATATAAAATGTTTTTTGCTGAGTTTCCTTGTGATTTTTTTTTTCTGCTCGTGAAGACAACTGAATGAAATGATTAATATTTTAGTTTTTAAAGGTCGTAGAGATGTTTAATTTTAGTCCCACTTGACAGTCTTCTCTGTCATTTTTACCTTGCAAGAGAATGTGGGGAAAATTCAGCTTTTGATCTATACAAAAAAAAAAAAACCACACCTTTCAAATTAATTACATTTCAGAATTTATCACTGACTGTGGATTTTGTCCTTCATGTGTAACATTGGGGAAGCACTTTGAAAAGAGCTTTTCACTGCCTGGAGACACACTCATCACCAGTTACAGTAAGCTATAATTTTCACTGTAATGAGGGCACATAAATAGTTTCCAACTGACTATAAAAAATGAGCATACCCTTTAAACTAAGCTGAAGCTGGGGGTATCCAAATAACTGATGAGTATGCAATTTCTGGCCCAGACTGTGTTTTTACAGATGATGAAAACGAAGATATTGAAAAAGCTTATAGCTCTTTATTGTCAACCCTGCTGTTTTATGATTATTTCCCCCAGTTTAACTTAACAGTAAGTGTCCAAAAAAGTGAGATTTTCTCTTTCACCAGGTACAATGCAACAGTGCTTTTTAATAAGTCCATTCCAGCCATGATGATATTGAATATACTTCATATTCAAAGCATGAGAAGAATAGTTTTAGATTTAATCTTAATTTCAGAGATGAAATAAAAATGTATTTTTATGCAACTGATCTTTTGATCAAATAGTGTCAGAAATAACCACTTCACATTTTAAGGTGGAGAACTTTATAAAAGTAAAACCAACACATGTCTTTTATTTTGGTATAAAGATTAATTGTTATTATGCTGGAAAGGAGGTGCTTCATGGAAGAAAAAAGTTGCAAAGCCAGTCTAAATGTGTAAAAGCACAACTCAGGTATACTTTGAGGTCACCAGCTTCATCTTTATCAATAAGCTTTAGGAAAAGTAAAGGTTAAAGCTCAGTCTCAAAAGTAGAGAAGGTGTCTGCCTCCTGAATCCAAAATGGGTGCAGCTCTATGGGAAAGGTCTGATAAATGAAAGCCCTGTTTTTCGTTCTACTTTTCAGAACTGTGCTGTTGGAATAACAGGCCAATGCTGTAAAAATAAACAGTGTTATGTCTGGATAATGTTGTGCAATGAAATGTTTAGGACATCATGGAAGTAAAAAGACTTTTTTGCTTTTTTCTTCCAGTCAGCGATGAAATGCAAACTGCACATCTCTATGGTAACTAAGCCCTGACCATGCCTGTCTAATAATGCAATCAGACAGCTCGTGTTCTTTACGTCATTACTCTGTCACTCTCTTTTCACCACTTACTAACACTGATTTCATGTATATGATTGGCAGATTATATTCTAACTGCTAAAAAGAATAAGAATTTAAACAAGTTGCAAAAATACTGAGTCAAATGGTATAAATGTAACTATTATGATGAAAAAATTAACCATCCTGCTGTCAAACAATATCACACTCAATACAAAAAATAGAAATATATGTTTAAAACAAACAAACAAAAAATGTGGAAGCAAAAATTGTGTTACTTAATCTTAAAATAACTATTAGGCTGCCCAGCTATTAAATTTAGTTTTCTATGAATAGATAAAGTTTTTGTTTCACTTTTTTCACTAATAAAGAGATGGAAGTGTCGTGTGAAATGTAGTGAATTTGGTCACATATTTGGCTTCTTTACTGCTGTAATGAGCATGTAATGTCAATAATCAATGGATCCTTTCATTTTAATGTTTTGTTTACTTTTTTGCTCTCGCTGAAATAACCTGTATACAAAAGTGATTATTTTCAGATGAAAATTAGACTAAGCCAGTCAAAGCTCTGTGTTGGGTCAAAGCACTGCACAAGTGACAGAAACTTCACAACAAAATAAATTGAGTTGGAGTCTGAAAAACAGTGAATTGAGCCTTTTTTTTTAGTTCTTGGTTGATGCGTTTCTTGTTCAGCTACTAAAATATCCCATGTGTACATTCTCTAGTTGTTGCCTTTGTACTGTCAGGTACTTTAATGTTTTACAGCTGTTTCCCTGTAAACTGGGATTTAGGGACTGATGATACAAATGAAGCCAGTGACGATCAATTGAAGTAGCAACATAGTTACTTCAACAAGCCTGAGAAGCAAGGCAGCTGTTCCTGGTTTGTTATTTAATTCTTATTTCAAGCCCTTCAGCTGATAACTCCCAGTTTTATGTTTACAATGTAATCAACAGGAGAAAAAGGACAAATAACACGTACTTTAGAAATCTATTGATGTGAACATAATCCATCCCTGTACAGCCTTTGTGCTGGCGGTGACTGTATCATTTCCTTGGCTTCAGTGTTTTAGTAAAACACAGGATGCCTCGCTGATGTGTTGGACCAGTGGTATTTAGGACATAGAGAAAAGCCGTCATTGATGCCTGGGAAGACCTCTGTTGGTGGTCCACCTCAGAGAGGTGATAATTGAAACACAAGGGGCTGCCACTGGCTGTGGCAAACCAATATTACAGTACAGCTCTGTCACAACAAATTGGCAAGACACCCCTTGAAGCCTGTGTTGCCCTTCCTTCTCATCTCTAATCTGTCTTTCCCCCTCATGTATCACACTTCCCCTATAAAAGCTAATAATGTATGTAGGAACTGTAACTGTAACCCATATGAGTACCACCATCCATGGGCAGCATAGTCAATAACTGTCAGGAAGAATGTTTCATCGCCCACACTTTCTTATATCACATCTGTGCTGCTCACTCATCACATAATCCTGTTTTCAGCACATGTGGCAACAGTGGCATCTATGGGCAAAGCAGAAAAATACAACTTGAGTTCAGTCGAGTTGTTCGACACTGAACAGGTGAGAAGAACATTTTTTTACCTTCATTCAGGGACTCTGGAGTGTTGAACACAAGGCTTGTGAAACATACATAATCGGTCTTTTCCATGCCATTATTAATGCAGGTGGACAGATGCTGAGCAAATAGACACGATGGAGTTCAAGAGAACAAAAAAAGAGAAAAGGATTGTGAATAATTCATTTCTTCTGTTGCACTCCTCATTACTGTAATTACACAGCCATTGTTCTTTGACAGAAGCAAAACGTAAAATCACAATTTAGGCAGGAAAATTGTCATTTGTAGCAGTAATTGACACTAATAAAATGATTTTTTTTTTTTGTATGCCTTCTTCCCCCATGGATCATATGCTAATCAAAATGTGAAATATTAAAGTCGACACTAACGGGTGTCATGAGTGGTTAATGAAAGAGAGAAGGCAACTGGGACAGTGATAGAAATACTCAAGCTAATAAGTTACTGTTCATTAGAGCAGACAGCTGGACCCTCCCCCTGTCGTGTCTGCTTCATCTGACTGACAGTGTTGACAGGCTTTCCAGTCAAAGAGAAACTTTTGACTGCATCCTCATGAAAAGCTTTAATATGTCACAGTCCCACTAAGCAAGTTATAAACCTCTTTATTAATGGATCAGAAGAGCAGTATTATTGGAGGGAGACTTAAGCTTCCAGAAATAGACGACAGTGTCTGTAATGCCGGTGTTTCAGTGACATTTTCTTGAGTCTGGGAGGATGTCTTCACTGCGTCTCGCTGTGTTGGTTGACTGAGTCACACAGACTGAAGCTGATATGACAGCCTTTGATCTTCCCCACTCTGCCTCTGTCCTTTTCTTATATTATTATTATTTCGCTATTCTCCCAGTGGACTTTCACATATTGACCCACATCCACCCAAAAATAGCAGAAAGATCTGATGAAGAAAGAACAACAAAAGAAAAAAAAAAGACAGGCCAAACCATTTAATGTACTGAGAAGTGAATGATCTGTACTTGCTGATAATGGCCATATTTATTTCCCTGTTATAAATCTGTTCAGGCTTTTTTCTCCAGGTCCCACATTCCCCCCCATGCAGACATTTTGCTCTTCGTTATGATAGGAAGCAGTAAAAAGATCAAGAAAAAAAAAGAAACACAGGGCAGTTGTAGGGAGGGCTGAGGGAACCTTATCTGAAACCCATGCAGGCGGGACGGTGTTTGAGAGTTGTAAGGGGATCAGTAGTTGTGGATTTTACAATTAGGACTGTAGCGATCTGGTCTGCTTGGGGAGAAGAGGGAACTCTCGTAGATAATCATCCTAATACTGACTTCCCTCATTACCTTTGAGGATGAGCTGTGGGAAAGAGTCCAAGGCACACACACACACTCAGAGAGTAGGAGCTTCAAAAGGTGAGTTCTCTATGAACTGTGGGATACACAGAAGCCTGCATGTTGATCACAAGACCTGCAGAAAGAAGGAAGACTGTTGGTGCATTCAGTGGGGATATTGAAATATGCAGTTTTATAGTACACTGCTTGTTTTATTCTACTTTTCCTTGAACTTTGGAGTATAAAATCTTGTTTGAGTGAAGCAATCAAATAACATCAATTGTCAGTATTACTTAAGAATTAGGCTTATAATTGTCTTTTGTTGGTTCAGCGTCAAATCTCATTTCCTGTTTCTCTCAAAGAAGTTCTGAAAATAACCTTTTATAATACTATTCCAATTATCAACATGTTGCTGTTAATGCTTGTAGGTCCAAGATGCACTGTGCTGTTACGATATTTCAAATCAGGTTTAGATCAGAATTTGTTATAATTTGTCCAAACAGCAAGTAAAAACATGATCGTGACCCAGACTTCCTCATAACATGAACCTAATATGAAGCGGAAGGACAAAGACTGTTGACATGTTTGTCGTTTACTAAATTAAATTAAACTGTTTCAGCTTCTTAGGCAGTCAGTCTTGTTTTTCCAGTAACTTTCCAAAGATAAAATTAATAAAATCTTTAATGTCCTCCCACATGAACTGTCAGCTCACTGTTCACTCAGATGGAAACAAACTACCAGAAGAAAGTTTCCATTTAATGTTTAACTCTACTGTATATCTATGCATTCTTCTCATTTGTAGGTGTTTCATGTTGTTTGGTTACATTCCCTTTTATGTATGGATTTTCCCTATATGCTTTTTTTACCCAAGTGAGCTTAAGTCATGTGTTTGAGTGTATGTGAATCAACAAACTAGCAAGGAATGTAGTTGTGTCAAGTGTGTTTTGTGTGTGTGAGGGGGTGTGCGTGGGTGTGTTTTATGCAAATACCTACCTTGTATGAACCTGTAGAAAGCCAATGGGCACAGGATAAGGAAGTTAACAGAATAAAAATCCCATTGTGGCGGGGTAGCACCTGTCTGTTTGATGATTCAAAGAATTGGGACGCAAGAGAGTCGGTTCATCAAGCTCTCAACACAGACGCGCTGGTGTACTTGAACCTCTAACTGATCTGATCAGTTTGTGTCAGTGAAGGATCTACGTGGAACCTCTGCCAGGTCCAGTGAGACCCCTTTCTTCTGATCTGGTAGGAAAACCATATTACAATAATCAGAATGACATTAGCTCGGACTAAAAACTTTTAAAGTTTTTTCTGAGAGTCAAATAAGTTTTCTGCAGTTTTAAACCTAATTTAGACAAAATAATTCTTAAAACCGACCACTACTTTAGAGGAAAAATCTGTAGTTATCACAAAACCTTATCTGGGTATATTTGCTCAAACTTAGCCAAAGACCTCTAACTTCCTTGACCTGTGTTTTACATTAACGCTGTTAAATGCATCTTATCTTTACTAATCTACATTTTTTCTGCACACCTTTACTATTGCAAATTAAATCACATCTTCTTGGGTTACATAACATTTTAATGCCACTGCATGCATCCCATATTTTAGAAAAGTTTAGTTGTTGTAAAAAAAGTTTTTTAAATTGTTAAATCATACATAACAAAAAAAAACTGACTGTGAAAAGAGAAGACGTTTGTGACTGACAGTTAAGGCAACAATGAAAATGAAAGCAAACTATCTCAGTGCCTCGCATTGCTCATACAAACGTCTTCAGATTAAACAACGCTTCTTATCTCCTCACATCAAGGCAAATAAGCAATCTCTCACTGTGACTCAGCTGAAGAGAAACTGATCTATAAACCTTGTATACTATTGCATTGACGCAGACTATTCTGTGACTTCTTGATAAGATGTGTGCCAGTTGATAGGAAGGGTTAAAACACTGCACGGGGCATTCAAGTTGGCTGGTTGGGTTACGTATGATGAAATGATGGCATCAATCTCCTGAGAAAATCTGATTCAAAAATCCTTATTGTAGTTTATCATAAAGCTGATTCTAGAAATCTTTTGAGAAGCTAAAATGTTTGCTGTAAATGGTTTAATTTGAACTGTTAAGATATGACAAAGCTTGCTGTAATTCTGTTTACTACCATTATAAAAGATAAATGGATCATTGTGTGACAAATTTGTTTTATTGCAATGTCATTTAAAATATCATTCCGACCTTTGACATTGCATGATTGTACTATTTTTTTATTCTTTTACTCAATTAACTCTTACTGAAATCTGTTTTTAATGTTTAAATATAACAACATGTGAAATTAAATGTAATTAATGCAGACTGTGGAATGTGGTATTATCGTTAGACTCAGCAACATTACCACCATCTAAATATGATACAGCTGGTTTTTTGTTTCAAGAAAGCAACACTACGTGACAGTAATATACAGTTAAAACCTGATATCAACAGTGAACTGAGAAAACTACAATTCAGCTATTGTACACATGCAATACTGCAGCCACCAAAACAGTGAAGCTGGTGAAATTCTAACACTAGTATATTTGCATCTCTTGCAAATATACTTAGAGTTAAGTCTGAAACATTTTTTTTATTTACATTTTACAATATACACCATTGAAGAAAAGAAACAAAATGAAATATTTATATCTGTAACTCTGTTGATATAATCAGCTCATATTCTAAGAAAGTGTTTTTCGTCAAAATGTGTTATGTTAACGTTTTTGACCTCATTTTGAACATTTTATGGAACGAAATTCCAAAACGAATGTCGTTCTAATACTGCCACATAAATAAAACACAAGCTTTTATACTGATTACAAACAAATGAGCTTCGATTAAAAAGTAAAAACCAAACAGAAACATTTGCTTACACAACTCATTAACAGTGCAGACACAGAGTTGCTTTGTGCCGTTACTTTTTAGTGGCCTATAAAGCTTGTTTCATCAACAAGATACATTTTTATGTAATATATCAACTTATTAGTGCAATTTTATGTAGGACTTTTATGTTTGGTACATTTAGCAGGGTCTTTTATAACCTTGGTAGCAGCACTAAGCATTTAAGGAACCCTTTACTGAGATCACTGAAAGATTCTTTGTATTATTTAAACGTTCCTTTCTAATAAATTGAAATACATTAATGTCCTAAAAGAGCTACATTGTTGTGCCAGTGCAAATCGCTGCTGAACCTTTTGGAATTTTCTCACTAAAATTTTTCATTTTAGCCACATTTTTTAAGCCTTGGTTTGTCAGTATTGGTGGAGGTTTTTTTGTTTTGTTTTTTCAGCATTATTTTAAATTTAAAATCTCTTCTATACATTACATAAGTTCTACATACATGCAGCAACAGGGAAGTTTGAATCAAGAGTGGAAGCAGGCAAAGCTGTGAAAACACCAAAATGTAAAATAAATGTGCACAGGGAAACTGAAAAATACAAATGTAATGACATGTATATATAGAGAATATATGCAGTTTTTTAAAGCTATTCATAGTGTAATAAACCATTTCCTCTGCCTCAGCATCTGGGCCATGGTACATCCCAGTATTAGAGCTACAATATGAGCATAACTCCATCCACCACCCTGGACAGCCAGCTGACCTCTACCTGGGGACCTACTAGCCTCTATTCTGATGGTGAGTACTTTGACCCACATTAACACCATCATAATGAAACAGACTTTACTTTTCCTGGGGTTACATATGAACTGAGATCTGACATTAATCATTGTCTGAATAATATCATAAAACACTAGAAGAAAATGAGGTAAAATGTCCTGCTTAAGGATTCTTATTGCTCTCCGTTAAACAATCCAGCTCCATGAAGCTGGAACACTTAGTGAAAATCATTTAACAGTGATGGATTGCCCACCTGGTGAGCCCAGAGCACTGAAACACAAATCAAGGATTCCCGACTGAGAAATACCTCAACGAGCTTTTCAGTACCTGTCGCCAAGAATAATTATTGACAAAACATCAGAAGATGTTTTCCTCACTTGAAGAACAAAAACATTTAACTAGAACAAGCAAATTAATTTTCAATGTGTTTTTTTTCATTATTATTATTATTCCTGATGCCTGTTTACAGGTCCACTAGTGATGTCTAGTTACACAAGTCGCCTGTGGTCTCACGACTCTCAGCCTCAGTTCTGGAGTAAGTACCAGGTGTGGGAGTGGCTGCAACAGGTCATGGACATCCATCAGATTGATGCCTCCAGCATTCCCTTCCAAAACTTTGACATGGACGGCCATCAGCTATGCAGCCTGAACTACTACGACTTCATCCGTGCTGCCGGCAGCGTGGGGCACATTTTATTCAACAGCATCACAGAGCTCAAATCGAACGGTGGGTGTTTGAGTAGGAGTGAGCATCCGAATGAAAAGTGTAAGGGGCAAGTAAAGATGATGCTTCTCAATAAAAGACTGGCTGGATAATCTGAGCCGTGTGTGTGGGTGGGTGGGGGAGGCAGAGTCTTGATGAAATGTGGTTGAGAAGGGATCACCGAGGTGGTCAGAGGTTGCACTGTGTGGTGGAGTGTAACAGGGTGAAGGAGTGTTTAAACTGAGGGAGATGATGGATTTGTTGTTTGTTTTTGTTCGACTCAGTCCAAAAAGCACAAAGATATGTGAAGATAAGGAAAACAAAGAGAGTGTGTTCATTTACTTCTTCTAACCAGAGTTTCTAAGATCAAGTCATTAGTTTCAGCTGCTCGTTGAAAGTTGCGGTTTGCTAGTGAGAATGTTTTTAATATCTGTGTTGATTAAGTGATAATTACCTACTCCCCAGCCAACTTCCAGTTAACTACATTGTAAATTGAAACTTCTAACTAAACCTTGAGCACTGTCTCGTCTTTGTTTCTTAAAGCCAGATGCTCATATTCTTGATATGACCTGTTGCTATGACACTATGAGTTATAAAATGTAGAGGTTATAAAACTAGGATTAGTGGGAAATACATTTGTAAACCTGCCGTGTACCTCCATTTTTTTAATGAAGTACATGCTCTGACTTTCCAAATGTCTGAAAATAGAAAACAGTTTACTTGTTGTTTTAAAGCTCTACATAAACTGACAAAACCTGTTGAAATCCTAGACTTACCAGTAAACTGAGCCCCTAAAAAAACTAGCCATACATTCAGCAGTGATTTGGTTCATATTTAAATATCCAACTATAAATGAGATTAAATTAAAAGGTTCATTTTCATTTATAAAATACATATTTTGTGCTTTAATGTGTTTACTGTTTCCTTTTTGTCTCTGCACGCAGGGCAATATCATGTGGACACCGGGCAACTGGAACTAAAACCTGAACGTAAGAGGTTTTATGCAACATCTAAGTTGGAAGGAAACATTTGATTGAGGCTATTTAATAAACAAATTCTGCTCACATTCATTTTTTCAGCTGACATGTGTCCATTTCCAGATGTCAGTCATCCACCTGGAGGTATTTTATCTATATTTATTATAAAGAATAATTCTTACATTAACAAGGCTTCATTTCAACAACTAATTGTTTTTTTGTCTTTTGTTTAATTTAGAAATCTATGATCCTTCAGCTCATCCACTTGCTTCCAGTGCCTCTCCCACCCCTTCTAGCCCTGGTAAGGAATTATGTCTTTTTACAATAAAACATGTTCTGCTATATAAAATATCACCAGCATCCACTAATTTGGATTCCTTTCTCTCAGACATCAAAAGGTCTTTCAGTCGAAGTCATCAGGTCAAAAAACACAGTAAGTACTACAAAGATATCGTTACATAAATTCTTACCTACTGTCAGCATATTCTTCATGCTGCTGGCACCTGCTTTCGTCACTACAGACCCGAGAGGGACTCACCTGTGGGAGTTCATCAGAGACATTCTGCTAAACCCAGAGCGAAACCCGGGGCTGATCAAGTGGGAAGATCGGACAGAGGGGGTTTTTCGATTCCTGAAGTCAGAGGCAGTGGCCCAGTTGTGGGGAAAGAAGAAGAATAACAGCAGCATGACTTATGAGAAACTAAGTCGTGCAATGAGGTACAAACACACAGCTGTTACAAATGTAGCCAAACAAATCTCATGTTTCCATAGACTGAACTCACTAATGGTGCGTTCACACCGGCCCAACCGTCAACGTCAGAAGCGGCAAGTTTACATGTAAAGTCTATGGTGGAGTGCGTCAGACAGACGTCAACGGCTCTGCGTTGCTTTGTGAGCGTTATGAGCGCCAACTTTTCAAGCTATTCGAACGTTTCAGGCGTTGACGCTTGAAACACTTGAAAAGCTCGAAATGCAGAAAGTTCAGCTAGCTGAACTTTTGACGCTCTTAACGCTCTTGAAGCGGCATGTCAACCAATCAGAGCGTCTCATTGTAGTGACGTACCTGAATGAAGCAGGAAGTCTTCAAACAGGGCACGGGACAGACAGAAGTAGCGCTGGAAGCGAACCTCATCCATATGTAGTGCCTGGAGCAAATGGTTTAATTCCTCAAACTCAAAACACATCTGAAGAATGGGGTGTATCCACAAACGGAGTAAATAAAGCCAAGCCACTCTCTCTATAGGATCCGCCATAGCTCAGAACATCCAATAACAAAGGAAGCCCCGCCTTCGCGCTCTTTTAAGCGTCAAGGATTACGAGCTTTAACGCCTATGCGCTCTGAATGGCAGGCGTTACAAGCTTCAACTTTCAAACGTCAAACTTGGAGTGTTATGAGCGTTGCTTGACGTTGACAAAGGGGCCGGTGTGAACGCACCATAAGGCACACATGAGTGAATAAATAAATGGTAAATGGTAAATGTCCTGTATTTGTATAGCGCTTTTCTAGTCATTCAGATCACTCAAAGCGCTTTCACACTACAAGTTTTACATTCACCCATTCACACAACCCGATACATAAACCGGGGGGGGCTAACACTCACACAACCCGATACGCAGATCGGGGGGCAACATGGGGTTCAGTGTCTTGCCCAAGGACACTTCGACATGTGGTGGTGGAAGCCGGGATCAATCCACCAACCTTCAAGTTGGAGGACGACCGCTCTAACCACTGAGCCACAGCCGCCCCTGGAAATAAATAAATAGATAAATAAAACAACGTGGATAAAAGCTTTAAGCAAACTATTTGGCAGATTGCTTTTCAATAAAATCAGAAATAAAGATTTCCTCAAACTATTTATTTTACTTGGATTATTGGGTTAAAGAGAAAAAATATATAGTTAACTGGAGGTACTGTATCATTTCATACTTTTAACCTGGATCAACATTTATTTCTTATTGATTATTCTTTTTTTCAGTCAATATAGCTGGAAATGTACAAAAATTAAAGTTGGGCCTATTTCTAAACATAACATAGAAGCAGTGACAGTTGCCTTATTTTGGCTGTAAACAATTCAGTATTTGTCAAAACATGAATTACTGATGAACAGAGAAGTCATAAAAACCTGATTTGTGAGTGGTGTTTTCAATGATTCAGATACATCTTGACAAAAATAGAACTGGCTATAAAAGTGTAAGAAAAAAAGCAGATGAATTAAACTTTTCTTTTTCTTTTCAGATATTATTACAAAAGAGAAATCCTAGAGCGTGTAGATGGACGCAGACTGGTTTACAAGTTTGGAAGGAACGCACGAGGATGGAGGGAGACAGAGAAGTGAAAATTTCATTAATTTATTGTTTCCATGCTGTTGTGCATAAATGTTATATTTTATTAAAGTTTGCATTACCTTTTTATATAGATGTGTTTAAACATTTTTTGTTTGTCTTCTTTTTCTGTTAACTTTTGTTTTTCTGTCTTTATTTGTATTGAGACTGCACTGAGATATTTTACTCACGGTGTCTTATTGAGTCAAACCTAAAACATGTGTTTACATAGTACAAGAGTTCAATAAAAGTGGAAAACATAAAACACACCAAATCCTGTGTTCCTATGAAAGCACTTATAAAAACTTTTTTTTTCTTATTTCCCAAAGGAACACATGTTGATATAGCAGTCAAAGCATTCACAACAAACTAACATATGTTAAGTGTTTTGACACTGATACTGTGAAGTGTCCTTTGGGAGAAATGTTTGATCACTGAATAAGGATAAAAATACATAAAAATCAAACAACACTCTATAAGCACAGTGCAGCAGGAAAGTATCAAATACTAATATTCACTGGCAACTAGATGCTTGTTTTGTTCTTTTTTTTGATGCTCTGCATTCACTGAACTGTAAAAAAAGTGTGTAAATGTTTGTTGAAGTTGGATATAAATAAAAGCTTGTATTTGTTTTTATTTTATGGAGATTTTTTTCCCCCCTCAAGACAAAGTTATATGAATACAAAGTTTGGTTGATTACTTCTTCATTGTATCAATGTTTCCTGGCAATGGATCTTATACCTTTGGAAAATCTGTTTATTTCCTCTTAAATGGTGCCATTTTGTCAAGGAAAATGTCTGCTGTTCTGTTTTGTGTGGTTTATTGGTTTAGCAGCAAACTTGGGTACGTAGATTGGTCCCAACAAAAAAAAAAAAAACGTACCAAGTGTTCTCTGCCAATGCCAAACAGCTTATTCTGCTCATCACTCTAATTTGGCATCATTTGTTGTTGATGATTGAAGACCAAAGAAACAAGACCTATTGGTGATTTAATAAGCAAGCACTGACATAGGATGGTGTTCAGTCCCAGACTGTGGAGATATGATATTGTCACTGGTTGCAGAGTCTCATTTTGACATCTCGTTGCATTGAGGTTGAATCAGGTGATGACAAGCTTTGTTTTACACTGAGAGAGACACCACCCCATACCATCATACTCCCACCAGCAAAATCTATGACCTATCAGTGCAGTGCCTAACTTTCTGTTGCATCTCTACACCTTGATCCTCCTACCCAAATGCCAGAGGCAAAATGTTGACTCCCTGCTGAACATCAAGATTCCTTTACATATTCAGCTTTCATGTTTCATGAACATGTTATTGAAACCAGCACAAATAAGCCTGAGGGTGAAGGACAGGCATGACAGGTCTCTTAGTAGATCTATGATACTGAGGATTGGCTGTGTGAAGTCTGTTCCAGACTATCCGGGTAGACAGTCACTGACAATATTGTCCTCCAAACCTTGACTGTAGACGGCTTAAAGTGAGAAAACGGTCTTCTTGTGACACCCACATCACATCATGTCCCTGTAATCTTTGTTATTTTATAAGATGGTTTCACTCCAAATTTTCCTGCGACTTGGTTTTGCTGAACAACTCCCCTGTAACACAGGTCCGATTAAAAATCAATTAAACGTGGCATGCATGGAACAGACACCAATTGACCACTGTAACAGGGTCTATGGTCATAGGTGCTGGTAATCAGGCACCAATCAGCATCTGATTGTCAGCTCTAAACAAGAATCAGTAGCAGAATAAGCTGTTTGGTGTTGGCGGGAAAAGTTTGCCAAGTTTTTCGTGGGTTGAACCTGCATACTAAACTTTGCTGCTCAAAGCACAAATGCTTTTTTTAATGTGGTACCATAAAAGGTATAAAAACGGGTTTTACAGTGACATAAAATGTATTACCAAGAAGCACTGTTAGAACGAGAAAATAATTTAATTCCTTTGGAAGCCACGGTGATTCAGAAGTGGTTTATAGTTTTCATAGGAACTCTGGCTTGAAATAATATGATTGACTATCATCTGTCCAATGTGAAGATTTACAGCTTCAAATCATGTTCCCACTGAATCTGTTACAAGTTTTTCTTTGTACATATAACTATTCTACTGCAGGTTAATGTTGTTTTATTTTGACTGTGAGAAAAGCCACAGTTTATTTTTTGTCTCTGGGTGTCTAAGCAGGTTCATGTAGACAGCTGACAAAGGATGATGCCTTGATTGGCTGTAAAGATAAAATCAGTGTCAGTAAAGGATTTTTTTCCCCTTTAGACCTACGTATGTTCACAAGCAAATTCATGTCTAATCTCAACAAGGTATCTGGCTTTTGCTACTCTTCTTTACATGGCTGACAGTCATTAACTTTGCATTGTGTCATTATCTTTTGTTGTTGGTTTTAAAATTCACCCAAATCACCGCCCTTATTTTTCACTCTGGTTTTAGTGCTATCTACCAAATAATATTTAAAAAAAAAAGAATTTCCAGCCTAATGCTCAGATTAAACCATTAGTAATCTATAAATAGACCCGAGGAAATTTCTGAAAATTAAAAACAACAACACTTCCTTGTAGGAAAGTACAGTATGAGTATGGAGTAAATGAGTATGGAGTAAATTCATGACTGAGCTTGTCAGAATACGAGAAGCAGTTCAAGCTGAAGGGATTATTCATTGAGTGAAGCTCAATTTCTGATTTCCAAAAATTTTTAATTTGAAATATACACTGCAGTGATTAGTGTTTCTTTTACTTGGAAGTTGTAGTTTAAAAGCTTGACTGAAAATAGGACTGAAGAGAACATTTACCTTTAGAAAACAGTCCTTTTAAGTTCCCTTTCCAGAATACACCAGTCCTGCATGTTTAGCTAGTTTCCTGCTCAAACACACCTGATTCAGATGGTTTTACTTCCAAAGAAGCCTGTTAACCAGCCATCTACTGAAAGCAGGTGTTGAAATGGTTAATTCTCAGAGTCTCTGAGATTGAAAAACACTATTATAATATATTTGGTGTAGATAATGACCACAATGCAATTCATATGTACTCAGCATATCCATATTTTGATGGATAAATAAGCAAGAGGGTAATTAACAATCATTAAAAACAGAAATACATGGAAATCTCAAATCTGGTCTTTGAATTTGGAGCAATCTGGGAGCTGATGGAGGTCGTTTCATGGTGGAGTGTTTTGCGTGAATAACTGAAGATAAAAGGGCAGTTATAGGTAAATAATCTAGACTAATCTACCTTTGGCAGACAAGAGCTTAATTTTACTAACAGACCATTGGTGAGCTTGAGCCCTTGTTTTACATACCACCAGTGTGTGAGGATGCCCGAAGTCTGATAATATCCAATTCAAATCAGACTTTGACATGCATGATTTTGTGTGCATGTGTGATTCACTCTGACTTGTGATTAATATGATTCTCAAAAACAAACTATGAGTAAGAGATAGTACTGTGCCAGAGAAGTTTCCGAAAGCACCGTTAAACCAGCATAACATGTATTTAGAGTAACAAGGCTTGGTTTGAGAATATCTGTAGCAAGCATTGAACTTATGCATGCAAATATGCACCCAAACCGGTTGTAATGGATCTGGGGAAGAAAAGAAACCCACATGTGCGCTGAGAAAATTTTTTTAATCAACTCGTTCCATTTTAGTGGAGAGTTCTACCTGCCAAGAAGTTGACAAAACAATATGTACACAGGTAAAATGATCAACTGGTATTCTTCACTATTTATTACACTGAAACAATGATTGCCTTTGTTTAGATTAAAAAAAAAAAAAAACACTAACATTTTTCTACTAGTCCCCTTTTATTTTATTGTCAGATTTTTTTTTTTTTTCAGATTTGAATGGGACGCACAAAAGCTGCTTTATCCTAGGCATTAGACATTAATTCAATCAGATACATGCTGGAGGAGGAACAAGGAACTGATAACAGATGGGATTTTGTATCTGTGAGCCTGCTCACTGGAGCTATTGTATTGTTTCTGCAGATACTCTTTTCCATCTTATCAGTAGACCTTATCACTTTCTGTTCACACTCAAATGGACCTGTTAGGCCTTCAGCTCAAATAGTGAGTTGGACAGATTAGAGCAGCATCACTGTTGTTGTTCTCTTGAAAAGACTGGGCAAAGTCTACAACCAAACTCAACATCATGTAAGGACTTGCGACAAAAGTCATAGTAACTGTGTTTTCTTTAACAACTGACACTAACGTGCAGTATGATTTTATGACCCAGGAATTTCTGCATTTCTTCATGGGTTTAAAGAATGAGGAAGTCTTTGTAAAAATTCAAACATTTTTTGCAATGCTTGTAATGAATATTATGGTGACGAGTTCCCGTTCAGATTAGCTTTAACTATTAGATCATGTTATTTCCTTGTGTGAAAAACATAAATATGTGTCACATGGAAAAGGTGCTAGAAGTTATTTTGTTCACAACATTAAAAATTGTATTGAAACTTATACATAGTTTTTTACATGTAATAAATGCATATGTTTTAAATAAAATACTAAAAAAATTTATTTATTTTGCTGTGAAAAAATCAGATTTTTTTTTTAAAGCATAGATTTGCAAAAGAGTGTTGAACACATTCCATAAACCATTAAAGTAGTGCTTTGGAAAAGTTCTGAGGGTCTTATAATTCTTCTCTGAAGAAAACCACTTTACACACAGTGTTGACACTCTTTCATTCAAAATGACATTTTACATCAAATCTGTGAACACATAATTTGACCATTTTTACTCTAAAGACTTCACATACCAAGGTCCAAATAAAAACAAATGTCCACAAAGAAAAACACCTATTTATTTAATTTCCCTTACCAATTACTACAATAAATTATGCCAAACAGTCAGAAGAAGGCACCAAATCTATAAAAGATTTTTCTAATTTTACAGAGGCAAAATAAATAAATAAAGTCTTTGTGCAGCACATTAGAAGATAAAGATGGGACGTCTAGCCAATGGTAAATTTGGAGTGGCTAATTTTAGTTTGACTTTGCTCAAGCAATTTTATTGAAAAACAAAAACTCCTAAATTATTTTGTTTATTTTTTATAGCTGTTGGTAAATTATTGCAATCCTTTGATGACTTTTGAAATGAAAAGAAAGATTGTTGTATCTCAATGGTTTTACACTAATTTTCCCTCTAAACTTGGTCTTGAACATATCCAGTTGTTTGTCAGGATTTGTGTGTGTGTGTGTGTGTGTTTTGGAAGTTGATGTTTTGGTTCTCAGTGAAACTCCTTGTTTTCTTGTAGATTAATATTTCTGGTTCTTCCATGTTTGTGTTGTTAAAATCTGGTGTGGTTTGCACTTTAATTTGTATGTCTTTCTTCCCAGTGTCATTATTGTATTGTGTCATTTTGTTACTCTTTGAATTCTGGGTCTTGTGGCCTATTTGTTTTCTGTTTATTTCCCTGTTTTTTGGGTTTTCCTTCTGTGATCTTGGATTCTCCTGATGTATTGGTTTTTATTTTTTCATTAGTTCTCTTTATTTCTCTGTTCACTCAGTTTGTACATTACTTCTTGTATTTCTAGTTCCGCGTGTTCAGTATTTTTTCCACCTTGTTCCACTCTCATTGTTTTCCCCATTTGCTCTGTTTGCCACCTGTATGTTATCTGGTCAATCAGTGCCTTCAACTTTCTCCCCAGCTGTTTCTCATTTCAGTAATCACATTGGCCTAATATAAATTCTCTTTGGTCTCACCTACTTGTTCTTTTTGCTAGATCCTAATGCTGATGCTCTTCATTTGGGTTTCAAATACAGTGCCATGTGTTCATACAGTCTGACTAACTCATTCAGAGTTCAGTTCTGATAACTTCTACCCATGTCATCCCATGTAAAATGGTTACATCAGCAACCATTACACATCTTTTAAAGACACCAATCTATTAATTGCTTTAGCTTGTCAGTTGAACTCTATTGATCACTATTCTTAAGGGTTGTTTTTCTAATCCAGATTCATTGCATTTTACCATTCAACTTTTATTTGCTTAAGTGATGAAAGATTACTTCCTCGGGTGAAAGCAGTTCATTAGCTGTCATGGTGAAATGTATAAATATACCAGAGTCACTGACATTCTTACCAGAAGAGGGCAGGAAATCCCAGATTATAGAGATTACACTCTGGTTCAGACAGATTGGGTTGCACACAACATGAAGGTGACATGATGATCCTGTTTATATAAACATAATCCAGACTTCCAACAATGTTAATGAATTGTATTTAATAATCTATACAACCACAACTGTAGCTCCTCACACAAATCTTTTTTTCATCACAGAAGTCCATAAATTTAAAATGCCTCTAGAATACACTTCCAAATTATAAGAATACAATGATTACTTTTTGCTACCACTGAAGTGTACTTTTTTTTATGTTAGGCTACAGTTTTTGAGTTTGAATTTTTCAAAATGTCCTGGAAATTAAATTTTATCTAGATATCTTTCATGTTAGAGAAATTTTCCACCAGCAGAAACCCAGTAGATGGTGAATGCAGCATGACAGTTCTTCCAGTCATTTGACTTCAAACTACCTAACTAAAACACAGATGAGTAAAAGCCTTTGAGGAAGAATGTTGCAGAAAATCATCTGCCCTTACAGGAAGGAATGTTGCAGTTGTCACTGTCTGAGGTGGATAAACTGGTTATTAAATCCAAGAGTTTACTTAACTGTGACTGTCTATGTCACAATGTATGTATGTATCTATGTCTAAGTCTGTGTGTGTTCATAGGAAAGATTTTGTTTTATTTCGTAACATAAGAGAAAACCAACGTTTGGGAATGTTGCTTCAATGATTATTTCATGAATAAAAGGATTATAAAAAAACTTGCAGTTCAGTTTAGGTAGGGTCTGGTCTGCTTTCCTGCTCGATAATTTTTTTTCTCCGATTTTTATTTCTTGCTTAAATAATTTGAACGTGTTCCTTCCATATGTGACGGTATTCTATGATCTTGTTTTTTTTACTTCGAAATGTCAGTTTGAACGAAGGAAAAATGACCCTTGTTACACTATTTATTTATTTATTTTTTATTTTATTTTTTTTTTTCGTCAGGCACTTACGTAGGCACCTCTCACCGACAGGGGAGGACAACATGGCGGTTTCCTTGCGTTTTGGTCGTCAGGGAATTTCATTTAGCCTCAGGTTGTTCCATTTAAACAAATGTTTATCGCTCAGACACCCTTCCCAGGACTGTGTAAGATACTTCTTTCAGTCACCATGGATGCTCGGTGAGTGTCGATAAACGCAAAGACAGCAGTTGGGCTTTTTGAGCTGCTCTTTGCTAGCTGTAAGATTTCTTTTCCGTTAGTTGGTTTATTAATTCAATTTCCATTGGTTTGGTCACAGCAAGAAAAATAATCCTGGCTATTGGGCAGGCTAGTATGACGGTTAGCTGTACAGTGTGGCTGTAACATTGGTTTCTTGTTGTTAGAATAATGTCAGAGAATGTTATTTGAAACGTCCTTGAAGGTTAATCTGATTCATTTTGAGGGGGGGTGGGGTGGAAACGCGTATTTTTCACTTGCTTTATAAAATGCAGTAAATCTTACACGCATAGTTGGGATTTACGTGGTTTAAAAGTCATTGGAGTTTATACTGCTACACTGGAAAGGATGCTGCTGTATCTTTGAGGACGACAGTGACTCTATTCAAGCAGCACGTGGGTGTTGTTGTTGTTTGTTGTTTTCATTGTCTGTCTGGAGAAAACCACAAGGATTTTTAACCCAAACCTTAAACCTCTAACTTTATCCAAAATGTTTTATGAGAAATTAGAGACGAATAAAGAGGCTAAAACACATCTTTCGACTTGACTACATTAGAGTAGCCGTGACAACAAAATATAATATATGCCTCAAATGTTGACCTCGGAAACAATCATCAATTTTGTAAGTTTTAGACAACACACTGAGGCCTGTCCACGATCCACTGTACACAAGGTTGGATGAATATCCAGCAGATGGCGACAAACACAACATCACACAAGCTACATGACCAAAATGTTTGAGAATGACACCCTTATATTGGTTTTCACAAAATTTGCTTAATTTTTTTATATTTTTATTTATTTATTTATTTATTTATTTTTTTGATCAGCAATTTGCATAAACTCCAGAATGATATGAAGAGTGATCAGATGAATTGCAAAGTCCTTTGCCACGAGTCCTCAAGTCCAGGTGGACAAACAAAAACCCACTAACTTTGACAAACCTCAAGCATTGATTAAGAAAGAATGAGTTGCCATCATCACTCAGGATTTGGACCAGAAGTTTGTCTGCATGCAGGGTGAACTGCAGAGGTTTTGAAAAAGGACCAACACTACAAATATTGACTCTTTACATGAATGTGATGTGGTTGTCAATAAAAGCCTTTGAAACTTGTAACTTGCTTGTAATTATACTTCAGTGCATCACAGAAAAAAACGGACAAAGTTCTTAAAACACTGAAGCAGCAAACTTTGTGAAGGGTCAGTTTGAGCCAGAATGTGTTAATACATTCCTCTCAAAACAAACAAAATTTGATATCACATAATGGATGTTTAAAGACCTGACTGCAGGGAGTTTATAGATGTGCTTTTGTTTTATTCTATGCATCTCCCTTTATTTCTTCCTCAGTCATAATTATTGCTGCTGTCTTAATATAAGCTGTATGTTTTCTTTTTGTCCTCTAGGTGTCAGCCCGCTCAAAGTACAAATGCCAGCTCTCTCACCCACCATGGAAGAGGGAAACTTAGTCAAATGGCTAAAAAAAGAAGGTAAAGCAAGTTTATGTGAACTGAAGTTTAAGAACTGTTCCATAAAATCAAACAATCTCTTTTTATCTGACGTTGTAGGCACTGCAAAATGTTCCAGGGAAAATCATCTCATGCATTTACTTGTTAAATACTGTCAGTTAAATGTCCATATCTGGTCAAAATAAATATAAATGGATTATTTCTGTGTTAAATAATCACAAATTCAGCATCCCCACTTTATAGTCCAACAGAAGCACAGATCAATAACTTGATGACATCTCATTCTGTCTGTGGGGTTTGCTGCCTAACTGGCTTAAGAAGTCAGTGTTTTTTTTTAAAAATTATTTTTATAGCTGCTTTTTGCTGATCCAGGTGCGTCTGCATTGCTCTTATCAGGAGGCAGCATGCTAAATTCTGATTGGCTGCTCTGCTGTGTTGCCATGTGGCTTGTGATGAGATATGTACCTGTACGTCTGTAAAGGAAGGAGTAAACAATTCAATACCAAGAAAAAAGACATCAGAATTTTTGCCATGTAGATAAACAGTATGTAAATTGTCTCTGACACTTAACATTTAGAAGCATTATAACATTGTTTTCTGATTATTTCTGATTCTGTTTATAACAGGTGCAAATTTTATGTTTGATGTCTTTAAGGCAAGCATGGAGAGTGAAACAACACGACTTTAAATTATATATCTGTATTTAATCAGGTTGGAGAATAAATTACATTTTCTGAAAGTAAACTGAAGGCATTCCCCCAAATCCTGTTTTTTTTTTTTTTTTTTTTTTTTTTTTTTTTTTTTTTTTTTTTTTTTTTTTTTTTTTTTTTTTTTTTTTTTTTTTTTTTGAGCAAAACTTACCAGCAGTGGGGAAATCTTGATTTTGAAGATTTTTATTTTTTGAGTAATTAATATTAACACAGCTTTGACTTCCTAAATCATATCTCATAATATCCAGAGTCTATAGTTGCTGGATTTAGTAGCGTAGCAGAGTAAAGGCTCGGGCACGCTTACTCACTCTTTAACATTTACACGTCAAACTCCTGGTGTCATATGTTGGAAATGCTTCATCCACATATTGCCTGGTCTCAGTGACCTCCAAAGTCAGTACTTCCAATATGTTTTTTTTTTTTTTTTTTGTTAGCTATATTTTCCTTGTCAAACATACTGTGTGTAATTAAAAAAAAATCTTGAAACCTGATCTGATTTCAGCTCTTCGGATCTTTTATCTCTCAGTGCACATTATCTCCTGTTTACATCCTAACGTAAGAATTCAGTCATGCTGTTTGGTCAAATAGTTTTTAGAAAGAATACAAACTGTTGATTCAGGGATCTTGAATAAAACCACAAACTCAAAGCTTGACATTAAACTTTTGGATTTTTAACAGACAGTTACTTTACAAATCAGGTCAGTCAGACTTTGTTTCTTCCAGTCTGTTTTTCTCATTTAATTATGGAGTTGTCCCTTGACTGTCTGTGTGCCAAAGATATTTTCCCTCAATAAGTTGGTGTCATGTATGTGGCGGTGTTTTACTTGTTTTAGACTTTAAATGTATTTGAAGTGTTGATGGAGGTCTTATATAGAGCAGCTGAAAATGCCAACGTTGTTATTATTCATACATTCCAGCCACATCACCAGTGAGTCATGTGCACTTTAGCTAAGGTCAGAAACTCTTTGGCAATAAAAATCTTGTTTTTTAATTGGCTTTGTAAATGCCAAATGAGTGTTAATGTGAGTTTAAGAAGTTCTTATGTGCTTCTTGTGTTTTACAGGTGAGACGGTGGCAGCAGGCGATGCCCTCTGTGAGATCGAGACAGACAAGGCTGTGGTTACCATGGAATCAAATGACGATGGTATCTTGGCAAAGATACTGGTGAGTTAGCAAAACACGCACACAATCTGGTTTGACAAAAAGAAAAAAAAAAATAGTTTATTTACAAACATCAGAGAAACTTGAGCCATGAGAAGATTATTTTTTGTCACATAACTAATAAAGACTAGCAGTTTGTTCACATTTAAAGTTTGAGAAAGTTATTCTGATTTACAGCCTTAAATTTGTTCCTATTCACACAGGATGGTGTTTTATTAATTCCTGCTAGAATAAATTTTTTTCTTTTTTAAATTAATTGGCTGTGGTTGTTGAATCTGTTGTCCCTGCCCAGATTCAGCAAAGCCCTGAGAGGAAATGTTTCTTCTGTTTGCTGTCTTAAATTTTCATTAGGCTGCCACAGATCCAATGATCAGTTGTCATTCTCAAAGCAAAATGAAAATATGAAGATTTTTTTTTCCTCCTTTTGATCTTACTTGAGTCTCATTACAGAATATGAATTAGGGGGAAATTAATGTCAAAAACAATTTAAGAGGTGTTTTTGGATATACGTATGGGCAACAGCAAGACCCAAAGGTTCATTTCATTGACGGTGCCTTTATCTAATCATCATGTGTGTTGTTCTGGACCGGTCCATTGTGTCTTGATGTCTTAAGCATCAGGATTTCCTTCTAAAACATGTATTATTTCATTCTTCACCAGCAAATGCACAACACAAACACTGTCTTTTACCTGACCATTCAGTGCATGCTTACGAAGTATTGACCTATACATCTCATTCCTGTCTTTTCATTTCACTGGTGTCCATTATTTAGCATTCTCTTACTCCATTCTTGTCTCAGCTGCTGAGGGGATGTGGTAGTTTCCATAGCAACCTGCCAAGAATTGGGGGTTGGGGCTTTCGCTGGCAAAGAACGATGATTTGCATTAGATAAACTCTAAGCCCACTGTTTCTGGCTGTGAAACAAAATTTATTTATGATTAATAGCAGAGCAGATATTGGCATCATATTTGAATTTTTTTAGTTTTTTTTTTTAGGATATTAATTTGGTCCTTCATTTAGTCCAGATCAAAGCACATTAGCCTTTAGCGGTGGTGTTTTGTTTCTCTAAGCACTCAGCAGGTTTCTAATTTAGCCTACCATAATTACTTGCCTGGGGCCAAATACCTTGACAAGTTCTAGTAGAGATGGAGCTCGAGTGCCGAAGGGAGATTTTTATTTTTTCTTAATAGGGGTTAGGAACTGCTGTACCTCTTACAATTTCCTTTCATGGTCTGAGTGTAATAACAGGTGATAGATTCTGCTCACACTGTAAAATTGAGCTTGGAAGTAGGTATACTTGCATCATGATGATGGATTACTGATTCTTATTTTCTTCTTTAGTGCTTTACTCTAACATGACCGAAGGATTTTAATCTGAAAATCTGCCAAGAGTGCAATCAGTCATAGACCTGATGAAATGACATAGATTTATAGATGCATATTGTCTTCTTACATTTATTAATTGGTTGTAATGGGCAAAGAATGAAGACTACTGGGAGAGATTAATCGAAAGGCATCAGATGAGCAGTGTTGGACAACGAGTTAGATGGATGAGAACGTTCATCATATTCTGCAGCACTAACCTGTCACTTTCCTGTTTATTCACTCCTTCAACTTTTTTTTTAAATTTATTTTTAGCTTGACAGACATTTATGCAGGCAATCAGTTTAAACTGCTATCACAGTAATGTTTCGTCTAAGTCTGTAAATTTACTATCTAATCCTGAAAAATGCATTGCTCAGTTGAGGAGTAAATGGCTGTTGGGACCAAGTTGAAAAATGGAAAACATGAAGGAAAACTGATGACCAGAATGTTTTGGTTGTCAGCTTGGAATAAATTGACATGTGAGATGCAGCTTGTTCTGTTTGGCTTTGACATTTTGTGTGTGAGGGATTACGCTACGTTTAAGTGGGAGGGTACCATTACTAAGAGGGCAGCGTCTCTGTTGTGCTTTAGATCCCAAGCTAATCTGTCTTCACTTGCACAACCTGTTCATTTTTTTTTTTTTTTATCTAGTATTTCTATAAACCTGGTTCTATCTGGGAATGTGAAACTGTACAGCTGTTGCATTTAACTGGTAAAGGTTCAAAAGGAATGTTAACAGCTGCCAAGACTAAATTTAATATAGATTAAGTAGATAATATTTTTGTTCATCTAGCTCTTAGTAAAAACAAGGTTTCATTCCTCAGACAGCATCCATTCTTTGGGTGTAAGAGAAACCTTTATGGTAAAACATGGTTTTTACTATCAAAACCACTGTGGGCTGAAGATAACTTACACTTTGAGGTTTTCATGTTATCCATATGATGGCAGTGTTGAGCCCAGCCTCTCTGCAGCATGACCATCTGTAAATCCAGCTACCCATGATGCAAATTGTATATGCTGCAAATGATTTCCACTTAGAAAACCCTGTTCCTGCTCTGATCTTAAGACAAAACAATTGATAATTTAGCAACATTTCAAATATGTTTAGTGTACTCAACGCTGAATTGGAGAAGTGGTGTGGTGCAAAAAGTCTGTTAGAAAGCACGTTAAATTGTTCAGCTACTTTGCAGTTGTTGACAGCGCCAGTCCATCAGTCTGCCTGCCGTTTGGATATTAGTTTTTTCTGATAAATGTGTGATTTTTCTACCATTTGAAACCTTCTTCTCTTCATATATGTTGGAAAATGACATGAATACATTGTAGCTTTTGCTAGTTGTTTTGCCTTGCATGCTTACTTTTTGATAGGTGTTCAAAAACCTTAACACACAATTTTGGTTGTCATAAAGCAGTTGCTTTGTTGTTCACCATGGAAAAAGCCATCTGGGAGCTCTGGGAGAAATCTCTATGGAAATTTACAGAGCACTGTATTTCCCAAGGAGGTCCTTTCTCATACCCTCATCCATCACCTCCCGCTGTCCAAAACAGGTGCATGTAGAAACTAGACTGCACACAGATGCACAAAATGTGTATACATCTGAAAAATATGAGGATTTTGGGTAAAACATGAAACACAGTAACAAAAAGAAGGATCAGTTATCTCAAATCAGTTTGATGTGCAGTGTTTGAGTATTTTAGTTCCAATAGAACCTAAAATGTTAAAACTGAGATTTTACCATTTCTTTGAGAATATTGGCTTATTTTGAATTTGCAGACTGTCAGCACATTTTTAAAAAAAATATGAAAATAATCAACAAAAGGCTGGAGTATACTGAGTATAAATGGAACATTTCAAAAGGTGAGAGTTTTTCATAAGTAAGCTGCAACATGCCGCATCTAAATGTTGAACATTTTGAGAAAAAGGGTTATTCAGAATTCAAGTGCATCTGGGTAATTAGATAAACAGCAGTAAACAATATGAAAACTGGTTTATTATTTGACTTCATCACATTTTGTTTTTTAACCAATATTCTAACCATTAGTTAGACTTGAGAGTTTAATCAGGTGTCTCCTAGTAACTGAGTGCCTTGTTCATGCTCCTTACAGATGGAAGAGGGCAGTCGCAATGTGCGCCTTGGCACGCTCATCGCCCTCATGGTGGAGGAAGGGCAGGACTGGAAACAGGTTGAGATCCCCCCTCCAGATGCTGCAGCTCCACCTATTACACCTGCAGGAAATGATGCAGCAGTGGCACCCAGTGCTCCCTCTTATAGTCCTCCTCCCAAACCAGTCAAGTCGGGACTGTGAGTGTCTCAGTTGTTTTAAATGAAAAACCTCAAATCATCTTTTTCAGCCAGGTTCCATCAATAGAACCTGGTCTCCTAACTGAAGTATTATATGCCCAGTTCACACACTGGTAGTGGTTGTGAAAATAAATGTAAAAAAAAAAAAAACAATAGTTTTGACACTGTATTTTTGTGCTGGTTTGAGCAACAAACCAGATTTATTATTTGTCACTGTTGCTCACTCTAACAGTATCAATGCCTTAATCTAAACTTTTGCAATGGAGACATTTTATTTTCAAGTTCACAAAATCTACCTTTTATACATTTTTAAGTACATTAAGATTATGGGAAACATCTGAGTGAGTTGATGGTCTGTAACTTGAAGATGCATAAATGTTTGACATGGTTTTGTTCAGTGAGAAAGCAGATCTGGAGTTTTTTTTTTATTTCTTTTGTTTCTAAATGCATCTTAACATTATTACAAATTATACATCAGTGGGTCTTTTTTTTACATTTTTTTTTATTAATCTCTGTAAAGAAACATTTTCAGGCCCGAGCACCGAAGGCACTGCGAAGACCTATTGGATCCTCTTTATCATCTTGTTTTTTTTAATATAACATTAGGTCTTTACAGTTATGTTTAATTGTCCTCCATGTTTGCTTTTCCCGCAGATTACGTTTGAGTCCAGCAGCAAGACACATTCTGAACACCCATGGTGTTGACCCAAACTTGGCCACACCCACTGGACCAAGAGGACTTGTCACTAAGGAGTGAGTATTTGAATGGATTAAGATGTACCTACTGGGACCTGATATGCATTTTGTCTAAGGATTTTACTGCATTAAGACAAACACTTATAGTCCTTTTTTGTTTGTTTTAGGCCTTAATACATTTTTTTAATAAGCAATCATACATTTTTCACCCCCTCATAACTTAAAACTTCATAACTTTATAAAAGCATTTTCAAGTCATTCTCTTTTTTTTGTTGCCATTATTACAGGAAGTGATGTGATAGGTGCTTGCTTAGGGAAATCAGTAAACAAACTGTTCTCATTAGATATTTGTTAAAGTCAACCACAAGAGAGCACACAGTACTGAAGTAAGAGCAGTGTGACCGATGTGAGAGATCCTTGATTATTAAAAAGGTGGTTGAGGTTTGTTGTGTTTCAGTCCAATGATGGGTGGGCTGACATTGCAGAAACCTGTGAACACACACACACACACACACACACACACACACACCTACCTATAATAGGTAACTGCTGTCACCAGGGGCCTGATTGAAAGCTCTCCTTACTCACCAAACAGCCTGCTGGGGAATCTCATTAAGGAACTTCTGTTGCTGTAGCAACCCAGTCTCAAGGAACTACTGGTGACCATGGAAACACAGACCATATGCTCTTGGGCATATGTGTGTCTGTATCAGTAAAGGAGAAGTATCAACTACTTTACTTTAAATCAAACATTACAATGAGAATTCATGTGAATGCAGCATAGAATAAGGGTTACATCTACAGTGTGGCAAACACTTTTTTTTTTTTTAAGCAGCTTTTAGCTTTGATTCCAACATGCACATCCTATGACATTGTTTTGATAAACTTATTTACAGTTACAGCATTTTATTTTAATGTAAAATGGCACATTCATCCATCTCTCCATTTATCTGTATATCATCCTCAGCACATTCCAACTATTCTCAGTGGAGTTATTTCTGCTCTCATTGGGCCAATCCACACGTGAAAATGTTGTTTCATGCCCTCTGAACCACTTTTCCACAATCTGATTCCAACAAATACTGCAACTGTAGAGAAAAAGCCTGTGCCATTTATTAAAAAAAGGGAAATACTTGGTAATCCAGTATATTCTACAGGTCATCTGATCTTACTTAATTTTCCTGTGTTTTGTGGTGGTGGTTGCTGATGTGGGCAAACAGACCAATTTTTCTGTAGATTAGTGTCTACACAACAAAACACCACTAAGCAACTTCTGCAGCACATTATTTACATAGTGTTTTACCACCTTTACACTCTGCTACACAGGTGCTTATCTCGAGTGATTTCAGTTGCAAGATCACATGTTCTGCTTTCCTTTTATGAGCATGAAGGAGCAGAAAGTGTCTCAGATCTAGTGTCAGGAAATGTTTAAAGAGGCCCTTCCATTAAAAACTGTTTTTCTGAGGTTTCTGTTGAATATTTTAGCTCCACAGGTGTTCTTACCTTCATAGTGGGTATGAAAACAGGTCAACAACTTCTCTTTCAGTTTTAATCAAACTACGCAGGTGGCGATAAAACCCGAGTTCTCCCGAGTCCGAACGGCCTGTATCTGTTTCGTCACAACTTTTTTGTTTGTTAGTATTCGGCAGCTCCCGCAGTTGAAACCACGCCTAGCATGCTGCTCACTAAAAAGCTGTAATATAACGTAGCAAACAGGAAGACACGACGTCTGACGTTGCCATGCGCAGCGGGGCAGGAAACGGTATACCTTGCTCTCATAGGCTAATTTGTTAGCCAATCAGAGTCCAGCAAATTTGAATAATGAATATGAACAAGCTGCTGACGAAGCAGCCTGACGGAAGGAGTCGTAACCACCCAAATTTTAACGCAGACAGATTGAAAGGTCTGTTAATCAGTGTTTCCTGACGTTTTTTAGATATAAAATGTTTCATATTACTGGTTAATACTTAAATAACCAGAAAGTCCTGAAATTTGTATGAAATGGCCTCTTTAAGTGGCAAAACTGCCTAAATGGCCTGTGATTTTTTTTATTATTATGAACTGTGAAAACGCACATTATTTAATTTGTATGAAAGACACATACGTTACCATTACTTCCAAATAACAGTTTTGAATGACACACATATCTGGCTAAAAAAAAGTTTAAGTTCACAGAAATGTTTAATACTTTGAACAATGCCTCATCTTACACCCAGGAGCAAGTCTTTATTTATTTTTTTTTTTAAATATATTCAACACTGTCTTTCATCTTAGCTTAGACAAAGCATGTGTACACACAGTAGCTATTCTGTTTTAGAGTTTCTGTGTGTGAGTGATGCCTTGGACCCTTTTTAATATTCCAGTCACCCTCTCCTGCTCTTTCAGAATTTCCTTTGCCTTGGCTGTCGGTAGGGGTGCAACTGATCCAGCTGCACAAAAGAGATCAGTGTCAGTTAAATTACATTTATTTATTTCTCTTTTTAATATGATGCTCTCAATCTGGTGGAATTGGTCTGTGATCAGACAGCCCTGGGTTATCTGGGGGTTTCCAAGTTGTCTCAATCTCTTCATAAACAAATACTCAAATCAGTTAGGCAAAGGGAGGGGCTTGTCTGCTTGGAGGGAACAAAAAGAAAACGGCTAACAGGGGAACAAGAAGAATCAAAATATGGGGCCCAGACTGTTCCTAGCTGCAGGGTAAGATCAGAGGCAGTTGGTCCAAACAAAAGACTAGATGCATATGGGTAGGTAGACCTCAGTGCGGTGAACTGGAACTACAGAGCTTCAAGCACCTGATACTTTCCCCATCCTGCTCTCATTCTACTCATACCAAAATTAACAGGTTAAAACTATTTTTTTTGCATTTTTATTTGCTTCTATTTTTGGTGTCTGGGGATCTTTGACTCATTTCACACACTTTGTAGAAAAGGAGCAATGCATGAGATTCCAAATATAATACATTTTCATAATCGCAGCATCTTATTAGTTCAGTTGAAGTGTGTGTGTGTGTGTGTGGGAGGGGGGGGGTCACAGCACCAGTAGGAGGGACTAAAAACTAAGGTTTTGAATAAGCCAGTCCCCTGGTTCAGCTGACACCTGATCCTCCTGCACCTGTTTGTGTGGTTGTGAGCATTACATGATTCTCATGACACTCCAGTTGCAGATAACCTAAAGTGACCTTTCTTCAAGCCTGATTCATAAACATCTGAGAACTTAGCAGGTTGCCTCTTTCAAGCCCTCTGGGAGCACGTGATTAATTTGTACAATGAGAGTGCAAAGAGTGAAAACAAAATAAATGACTTCACTCAAAAATGAAAAAGGTTTCATAGTTTTAGAATAATCATAAATGTGTGTTTGTGTGTATTTATGTCATTAATTTAACTCTCTTTGTCTTTTAACAAGTAGTTTGTCTTATACTTTGGATTTTACTTTTCCAGAGATGCTCTGAACCTTTTAAAGACGTCTCCTGTCCCTAAAGCAACACCTGCTTCGATCAAACCAGCAGGCCCAGTTACTGTCATGACTGCTGCCCCCACGCCGGCTGCTCCCCCTCCACCTCCAAGCAGCAGACCCAACATCCCTCCTCTTTCTGTACCAGGAAAACCTGGAGCACCGGTGAGCAATTTCAGATCTATATTAATGCAACTAGTCATTGATTTTCCTTGGCAAAGCCTGTGACTTGCATCTTTTACACAGCAATACTTGATTTTTGAGAAATTATTACTGGGAAAAATCTTTCATCACTTTTCCCTGTTACCTCAGTGTCCTCCTTCAGTGGTTACCTCTAATTCCTTGGACTTGTTCTCCTCAGGGAACTTTCACAGAGATTCAAGCCTCAAATGTTCGGCGAGTGATTGCTCAAAGACTGACCCAATCAAAGACCACCATCCCACATTCGTATGCATCTGTTGACTGTGACATGGCTGCTGTCATGCAGCTCCGCAAAGATCTAGCCAAAGGTAAAAGTCCAAGGCTAAACGTGAGCATGTGTAGCTAAGTAGAATTCAGCCTATGTACATGTCAGGATCCTTTCCTTCAATGTGGGTCCCACTGTGACTGTTTTAAAGCAGCTTTTCCATGAAGATGAGGATTTCAATGGTTTCTTGTGACTGCTTGTTTGTGCATTCAGGAAATATTTTCCTCCTGTCACAGAATTTAAATTCTTCTAGTTTTAAACAGCATCTCATCAGATCTGTGGGCATTTTTTGACAAAGAAATTAACATATATAAACAATATCCTGGATGTATTAAGAACTGAAATATTTTAAATTCCAATCAAGCAAACATCAATGATATCTGCAACAAATGGGTGTCACCACAGAACCTTCATTACCATCTCGGTTGGATATAAAGACACTGGATTTAGACAGTGTCATTTATTTTTCAAAGAGAAACAGTTGCAAGTTCCTTTTTTTTTAATGCGTCTAACAACTGCTGGGGGAAGTATTGTCATTACAATCACTGATGTTCCAGTGGATACATCATAACCCACTCTATAATCTACATGTGTAAAGTTGTCACTTAAAGCAATCCAATACTGTTTTACCTTATCTAATGATTTTACTCGGGATCAATCAGGGATATAAATTCCTTTAACCTTTGGTTAAATTATGTAAAGTACCTGAACCTTGTCCATGTATAGATTTTTGTCATTTGTGAAAGAAAAATGGAAGTTTTCATAACATTAATTTATGATGGTGTTACCAGTTCGCACACACCAAGCAAAAGCAACATAATGTAAACTTAAAAATAACATGCAAACATTGCAGTTTCAGAAGTACCATCAGTGTTGCTGTCCAGACCCATATGATCTCCTTAATAAACTATTTATAATGAGTTATACAAACACTACAGATATTCCAGTGTCCTTATTTGGGAAACTCACTCACTCACTCACTCACTCACTCACTCACTCACTCACTCACTCAGAAATGATTAAATGGAGGAAAGTGTGGATGTTAACAAGATTAACAGTTTGGTTTTAAAATACTTTGCCAAAAAGTTTGCCTGAGCTTGAGTTGTATTAGCTGATTGCAGGTGGCGTCCTACTTTCCCCCAAACTGTTTGATTTCTCAGCTTTACAACAGGTTATTTCACAAACTTTTTAGCTTGCGCAACAAATTTCAGGATGTGTGTGTTGAAAGTGAAGGGAGGGTAAGACCACAAGCAGAAAAACGGAACACTGTCAGAGTGTCACAACATTTTCCTCATTGAGTCGAGTTATTTTCAACCTGTTTAAACAGTTACTGGTTTCAGTTTTTAACAGATGCATAGTTCACCACACTACCACGTTATTGGCTTTATTTGGCTTAAATTTGCCTCAATGTCAAAGAATTGGTAAATCTCTTTGGGTTGTGTGTCTGTGATGGAGGAAATGGAATGGTCATTCCAGACCTGTTAGAGAGGCTGTGTGTGTAGTGAGGGATTCACTTGCCCCGGTTGTTTTTGTGGCCCCTCATTGTTCAGGCGCAGTGAAGCTAACAGTTTTACGGTTAGCTTATTACTCATCCTGCTCACAGCATTTACCACTGTCTGACTCGGTACTGTTGGACACCAGGCAGTTGCCAGTCCAAACCAGCCTGGTACTCTGATCTCAGATCCAGATCCGCTGATCTCATCGCTGCAGTCTGTGCTATGAGATCAGCTCTTTCAGATCACTCGTGAATTATTCATCACTAAAGGAAAAAATAGATCCGATCAATTTCAACTTCTATTATTAAATTTTCTGATCATGAAACTGGTTTGTGAACCCATTCTGCCGTGTAAACTGAGTAAATGACAGATTTGTTTCTTTTGCCATTTTGCATCTTCCTTTAACCATGATTGATTCGTTAGCTGCCCAGCCATTTCCTTTTCTTACAAGCCATCTACCACCTTTTTATCACTAAAATAACCTCAAACCAAAATTTCCACTGAAACCAAAACTTGAATGAGTTTTAAAGAGATTTTGCTGTTTGTCTTTTTCAGAAAAGGTCAAAGTGTCTGTTAATGATTTCATTATCAAGGCAGCTGCTGTTACACTGAAAGTAAGTATTGTTCAATATCTTTTTTTTTTATTTATTTCTCTCATTTTTGCTACAACCACTGCATGTTCATACTCTTTGTATAACTTTGTGTTGGTGTTTTTTTTTCGCTTATAAATGGTTAACCTGCTTTAAATTATTTTGTAAATCTGTAACGATTCTTGATGCCTTTTTTTTTTTTTTGTTAAAATTTCTCACATGACTGAATTGTATATTTGAATCAGTTTCCTCACCAGGCTGAAGTGTGTAAAATCACTTCTGTAACAGTGAAACTCAAGGAAACTGGAAAATTGACAAATTCTTTCACTGAAATTATCCTTTTTATAAGATCTTTGTTGATTAGGCTTGGTTCCCGGAAATCCCTTTGGGCTTCCATCAGATTGAGATCTTGAGGGTTTGAAGCGTGAACACTTCAGAATCTTATTTCCCTTGTCTTCAGTAAACACTGGACTGGGCTCATCAGTGTCCTGTTAAAGATGGCTGCTTCTGTTGGGGGTTTAATTCTAGCGTGTCATAAGTTTTTGATCATTATCAGAATTGATTTCCTCTCTAGCAGATGACTATGAAGCTTTTATTCTCTTTAGAATTTTGAATGTGAGGACACTACTTTCATTAAAGCATTGATTTTTCCTCAGGAAATGCCAGAAGTGAATGTGACCTGGTCTGATGACGGTCCCCATGCGCTCAGTTCAGTCCACATTGCAGTCGCTGTGGCAACTGACAAAGGCCTCATCACCCCCATCATCAGGGATGCTGCAAACAAAGGAGTACAGGAGATCTCAGCCAGTGCTAAGGTGTGGATGAAAGAGATACGAGCTGCAACAGATTAAATTCTAGTGTGCACATTTTGTATTTTTGTTATTTATTATTAAAAGCAGACATCTAAAGTTTAACTCATACATTTGATGCAAGTTAAATTTTTACACTACATTTAGAGAGGAAACTAGAGCTTTTAATGCAGAATTAAATGTGTCTGCTAATTGACAGAAATGGTTTCGAACTTAGTTTGTCATGAACAGATGCTTTTAATCTCCTTGGTGAAGCTCTCCGGGGCTTTTACTGCAGCCTCCTTCATCTCTGATTGGTTGTGAGATCTGTCAGCGTTTAGTCTGGCCTTTAGGAACGCAGTTTACGTGGATTTAGATTAAGTGAATAATTCTATCAACTGAGGATGTTCCACCTCCTCGTCCTGAAAAGCTGCTTAGTTGCTTGTCAGAGTGTTTTCTAAACAATCGTTTGGCTGAATCTGAGCCCACACACACCCGTTGCAGTGCGTCTTGAACACCCACTGTGCTGTCGCAGTTTCATCCTGGTTAGCAAAACTCCCCTTTGTTACACTGGCGTGTGAAACATATGGAAAACTTGAAAAGAAAATTAAAATGCCAACAAGCTATTGTGCACGTTGGTGTGCACAAACTGTTTCTAACAAAGTAATGCCTGAGTTTTTAATGATTTATTGAAGGGAGTAAAAACTGTTGACCTTGACGTCAATGTCTCAAACATTGTAGTCTGCAATTTACTACAGGAATATTTTCATTATGTTACACATGAAAGGCACCCTTCCCCAACACCCATTAACATGTTTCAGTTTGAAGCACTCTCCTGCTTCTCATGTCACCTGTTCCAGCGTCTCGAGAAAATGAGCAGAAACGACACCAACAATGAAAACTAACAAGAAAACCCAGTCTCTTACCTGCATGACTTTCCAGGTGAAGTAGGATCACCAATCCCTCAATACCTCCCTCTTATCATGGCACACTCACAGTTCATAGGGCTCTCCAGACATCCTGAATGGGTTTTCTTTAGACCCTTCCCCAACCAAATATTTCACCTGCTGTTTATACCCTGAGTGGAAATAACCATAACCATCCATAAACTTGTATGTTTTTTTTAGTCTCTTGTGTATAAAGTCCTGCCTAGTTAATCCAGCACATGTCAATTTCTGTGTAACAACATTTAGTCAGATGCCTCACATGGATAATTTATTGGAATATCTTTAGAAAACAGTCTAAATTTGATCTCTCTTTTCTCAGCTCTTGATTCAACATTTAAACTTTCACCACTTCAGTTGTTTTTGCTAATCCGTGCACTGCTATGGTTCTATAGAATTCAGATAAATGCTGAATTAGAGCTTCCAGCAACAATTAAATCTTTGTAAAAAGTCAGTTTGTTGCTGCAGTAATCTTCTGTTTGTTCTGACAAAACCACAAACACCCAGCAAACATGATTACACTCTTCTCATCTACAGTATTTTATTATCCGTGCGTCTGTTCTTTTAGTGTTCTAATGTTTATCCCAACACAAACTACTTCGATACGTTAAATAATTTTAGTAAAGTTGGTATTATTAACTGTTTTTATCTGCCCAGCTGCTGCTGAGGGAAGGTTTGTGTTGCTGTGTTGAGTCGTGAGTCAGGTGGAGGAGGCAGAGACACCACCGGTCTAGTAACTGTCTAAAAAGATGAATTTTATTATTGTTTCGATGTTTTTACCTTGGCACACTTTAGAGTTATCCACAAAGCATTTGTTGGGATTGTTTTTAATCTTGTCACATGATCAGTATTTGTTCCTATCTTGCATTATGTTTTCTCCAATCTTGTCATTCATTCTGCAGTAAAGCAAGAAGTCAGATGAAGTAATGTGTTTTTCTCACCAGATGTCTCATCTTCCCCTCTGGGTGTTGTCAATTCCCTTTCTTCATTTTAGCCGCGTGCAGTCTGATTGTTTCCATTTATATTAGCATTTGCTAAGGGACATTTATTCGTTTTCTGAACAGGGTTTTCAAAAATGGACCCCTGTGGCGTATTGCCAAAGGTTCTGAATTCAGAACAATGCCTTCTTACTTTTCACACGCAACTTTAGTTTGACATTGTGTCTCAAGTATTAGATGGATATCTGTAGAAAACTACTGTTATTGCAAGGTCTTTTTATTTAAAATCCTAGTTTTATATTTTTATTTCAAACTTTATTTGTATGTTTTTACCTTGAATGATAAATTACAAATAAAATTACAAAATGCAGAACTTACCTAATGAACATTAGACTTTTGATTACTTTATTATACTCTGACAAGAAGTTCTGATAGAAATCTGATATTAGTTTTCAGTTTGTTTTTGGAGGAAAAATGATTTAACAGGAAGGAAAATCCTGATTGTTTTGTATGTCGCTGTATGCGTTTATCTCTTACAGCATACGTTCTACGTGTAAATGGTTTGTATTGTTTTTACAGGCTCTGGCCCAGAAGGCTCGGGATGGTAAGCTTCTACCTGAGGAGTACCAGGGTGGCTCATTCAGGTAAATCTCTTGAACTCAACAGCATATGAAAAACTAATGTTTGAAAAGTCACTGTAGTTTTCTGCTCTTTTATTTTAAACCAAGTTTATTTGGTCACATCTCAGTTTAAAAAAAATAAAATAAAATCCATGTTAGCCTAAAGATTCAGCACCATAAAAACATCGCTTTAGAAGATAAAGGAACACAAACTGGATGAAAGCTGTAGTACAGTTGAATGTATGCAAAGATGTAATAAAATCTCCAGCAAGTATTTTAAAAATAAACAAAATTTGATCTGCTTTATTTATTCAACCACTGAAGCTTATGCAGGAAGGATAGAAAAGTGTGCCTTTAAAAGGGATTTTCATTTCCTACCTGACTGCTTGGGTCGAGTTCTGGGACCACAAACCATCACAAGGGGAAAATAAACTTTTACGGTCTTTTTACAAACAGATCGTTCGTCCGCTCCAGCTCCCATGGTTTGGATTTCCTGTTGTAGTGCCGATAGAAGGGGCGGGTGGGGGGGGGGGGAGTTGGTGTCCAAGCAGTCATGTGGGTGGAAATCACTTGGGTGCAAAACCTTTATTACAAGAAAGTGGAGAGGAGGCTTTAAAATAAAATCAGTAGAATTAATGGTGTCATTTGCGCATTAATGAGGTTTCTGTGTCAGCCAGTGAATTTCTATAGAGATGCAGCTGCCTGTATCCTACTGAGACTGTATGTGTACAATCTTTATTTTTTTTCCTCTTTGAAAGGAATAATGTAAAACTTTTACCTTGTAATTCTTTTTAGAAAATGACATAACGTTTGTTTCTAATTGGAGCTGATTCTTTTAGCTTTGACAAATATATGTATAAGGTGGTTCTTTTTTAGCTTATCTCTTATCCCGACATGTTTCGGCTGCGTCTGCAGCCTTCCTCAGGGGTTGTCATCTGGATGTTGTAGATGACGTGTCTTTTAAACGTTTTAAACGTCAGTGTTACTGTTTTTTTTTTTTTTAAAACTAAAGGGGTGCTTTTTTTGATCACTTTTTCTCAGTACCATATGTTCTGCTCTCATACCATCCTTCATATTTCTTCTGGTCACAGTATATCAAATTTAGGGATGTTCGGTATCAGTGGCTTCAGCGCCGTCATCAACCCTCCTCAGGCGTGTATTCTGGCTGTCGGGACTTCCAGGACTGAGCTGAAACTCAACGAAACCGACCAGACCCTGCGCACTCAACAGCTGATGACAGTTACATTGTCCAGTGATGGGCGGTTAGTCGATGATGAATTAGCCTCTCGCTTTCTAGATAAATTTCGTTCCAACCTGGAACAACCGCAGCGCATGGCTCTAGCCTGAGTGAGAGAGCGAGTGGAAGGATAGTTAAGTTTAAATACGAAAACCTGGTTCATGTTTTCACAAAGAAAGCTCTTAAATAACTAATTATTATTATTAATGGCATGTTTAAGGCTTATGGAGTGTTTTACCAAAAGCAATGTGTGACTGATTTCCACCATGTTTTAATGGCGCTGAAGTGACAAAGATGTTGACAACAATTCTAATAAATAAAACAAGTTTCACTACAAGATATTTCCCCAGACACTGTTAAATGGTTTATTTGCCACACTAGCATTAAATACTTGCTAGTACAAGAGCTCATTCTGTCTTTAAATCTCATTATACCTGCTGTGTCATTAGTACGAACATGTAAATGGTCAAACTTTCCGTTTTCAGATATTTATTACTGAACATCTGTGGCAAAACAAATCCCACCACAGTTCAGTGTGTTTGAACCCATATGAGTTGTCTCTAAATGATTTTTTTTTCAATGAACCGTTCATGTTTAATATTTTCTCATTTATTTAAAAGTTCATCAATGACATCTCTCATAAATCTGTATTTAAATAAAGTCATTGTATATTATTGTGTCTTTAGATGCCAATAAAACACACTGTTCAACCTTCAGATGTTTTTCTTATTTCATTAAATACAAAGTAACAGGCCTAACGAAGAAGTCAGAGGTCCTTTGTGCCTGTTTTTGTTTCCCTAAAACCTAAATGCATTATATAATTTTCTCATTAAAGCCAATTAAGATAATTTGTTTGGCTGAATGGACAGGTCAGACTCGGCTGGCAGATGTTTCTTTGCTATGAGCAGAGCAGCTGTTAGTTAATATATGCATCAGCATCAGTCTGATAACATGTTCTAAATATGAAAAGGTTTTAGAAATTACAGCATGAGCCTCAGAAATGTTTAAGAACAGGGATTTGTGTTTGTGAAAAATTTTAGTTTATATTTACACAATCAAAGATTTTCAAAATAAAAGGATAATCATTTAAATTGGCAGAAATATCCTCCTCAGGCCTTTTTTAATTTTTATTATTCATATTTAATTTGATTTTCTACTGTTAGATTTTGAAGCTAAATTACCTAGACACTGAGGACTATGAAGGCAGGAGTACAAGAGCTGCATTGATTTTTAAGGTTTTATCTTAGGACAGAGTTGCAAAAAAAATTGTCTCAAAGTAACTTGATTTTCTTCCTCAACTATTCTGCTTTTACTGCAACCCTTGACACATTTAACCACTTTTCAGGGACTCTGGAGGAAGAACATTTTGTTCTGTGGTTGCTGTGGAATCAGATTGAGGTTCGGCACTGAGGCAGACGTTGACACAGACAAGAGTAAATAAGGGGAAGCTGGAGAAGGGATGGGATTAACTGTTGCCTGAAACCAACTATTTTCTACAGCATGTAAAATGGTACAGTATGTTATCCAGCCTGGGAGATAATTAGGAAAGTTGCTGGTCCTCTTCGATAAAAAATGAGAAGACACCAAAATTTTATGTTTTGAGATTTGAAAAACCCAGTATGTCTGTGTATGTATGAGCCAGTGTAGAGGGGGGAGTCATGTCAGTTAAGTTAATTGAAATCGTTGGAGGTCATTTTACATCTGCTCATCTCTTAGTCCAATTAATTTCCCTTTATCTCCAGTTATCTTCTCGTTGAATATAAATGTACTGCTGCTCTGAGACTGCTTGTAATCAAACTGCTGTGTTCTTGTGCACCATCTGCTAGAAAGAGAGATGGTGCAGATCAACCAACAATTAAATGTGATGCAGAAATATAAACAACTCTGAGACAATAAAACCACTGTGAGGTGCCGTCAGAGTTCATGAGATGGCAGGAAATGAACACTTAGAGGGGTGTGAAGAGCATTTGTAGGTGTTTCCTTTTTTTTTCACAGATTGTTGGACTGCTAAGGTTTACTGATGTGTATTAGCAGATCTGCCATGAGGTTTAGCAGTGATACAATGCCAATAACAACCAGAACATTCGGCATGTCTCGTAGCTTACTTGGATGGTTGTTTATTATAATTTAGACCTATTATGATAAAGTGAAGCAACACATACTGTTTGCTGTTCAACCTTATAGTCAGAAAATCCTATTTCGCTATCAGTCATTATTTTTGTTATCTCCCATTTTGCTATCAGCTTGACAACAGCTGGAGCCGTTTGGTAGAGCAGCTAAAATATGCCCTTCCAAATATCAGCTCTGCCAATGCAGCAAAATAGATTTTGACATTTCTTTGGCTTTCCTGTCACAGTGTGACATTTATTCCACTGATGGCTGCTTGCCGATCTCTGACCAGCAATCCTGTTATAAGTAACAGCTGGATAAGAGAGCTGACCTGCGGAAAGAATCCGATTTGTTCCCGCAAAGGTTTTTGGGGAACAATGTGCGGGGTCTTGAAGATAATACTGGTGCTCCGGGAGGCGTTTGGGTCAGACTCATGGACACGCACAGCGTGGGGTGGAGAGATGGAGGCTGTTGCTATGGGGATAAAACAGAATGGGTGTGTAGCTAAGTTGTGCATGTTGTGTTGTAGTCTGATAAAAGTGTTGGTTAAATAGCTGAAATGGCTAAAATGACTGGATTCCTTGGTCATGGAATTTTGGCTGCAAATTTATTGAAGCACTGAGCAGGTGTCTCTGTTGCAAAAAAAACAATCAGAGGTTCATTTAACCAGTTCTGTGCTCTATTCATCTCTTCTGGTTCGAAAGCTTTGAACTACTTGTGAATTTACTGTCATGGTATTTCCAGTAAAATAAAAAGGCTTTTAATTGGTGCAGCTACTTCTCAGTTGAATTTTCAATGAATAAAAACTATTAGTTTGCATGTTCTGCCTGTTTTATGAAGGAAGTTAGTGTTTTTCTTCAATAGTCAAAAATCCTTGTTTCACCTTGGTCTGTAGTTTTTCTGTGAATAAACATTCAGCAGGTTTAGCATGATTCACATGAGTGTGAGATCAAGTTTGTTCAGCCATCATTGACAGGATTTCCTCTGACCCCCCCCCCCCCCCCCCCCCCCCCCCCCCCCCCCCCCCCCTTCCTCTAACTACTTCATCAACATTAGTTACATATTCACTTTCTTTTTGCTTTCTGAGTTATGCTAGATTTAGTCCTTTATTGGGATTTTATCAAACTGCTTTATTTCGGTTTAGTTTGTTCCAGAGTGAAAATGTTAACCCGGAAACCTTTTGCAAACATTACACCTGTGAGATCACTAAAGCTTCTCTCCATACAGACAGAGTTCAGATGACATTGTACATTCCTGTTGGGTATACAGCATGCTGAGACACTGTGTTGATCATGCACTCTCTTCTGTCCCAGCACCCAAACAGAAATGAGGCATTTGCTTTGTTGTTGTTGCAAATCCCGGCCTTTTGAAGAAATCCAGTCATGCTCCCATGACGCAGGGATAGCTCATTCAGCTCGAGACACTGAGGCAGACTTTGGTCAGATGTAAGCAACAGTCCAAACAAGCCTTTTATCTCCTCAGAGACCAGTCCGAGCAGAAGCAACGATATAAAGATTTCTGGTCACCTTAACTTAACAGGAAGTGTAATGGTCCAACAGGAAGTAAGATTCAGATCGAGAATAACACGTCTGGTGAAAAACAAAAGTTTCCTTATTATTCTGTTAACAGATCAGGTTAAATAAGGTAAATGTGGACACTCAGATTTATTTTGAAACTCTTTGAGGGGAAATTCCCTCCTGATTTTGGATTTTTTTGATTTTTTTTATTTCCTATATTAATCCCTTGTGGGGAAATTTGTCTCTGCATTTGACCCATCCTCACCGTAGGGTGAGGAGCAGAGGGCAGCCATAATGAACAGCACCCGGAGCAGTTTCGGGGTTCAGTATCTTGCCCAAGGATACTTCGATGTAGCTTGCCGGCACCGGGGATCGAACCCGCCATCTTTCGAATGAAGGGTGATCACCCTTCCGCTAGACTACGCCGCTCATTTTATCAGATCTGTGAGTGTTTAACACAAAGAAATGGTCAACGAACAACAACTCAATGAACTATGGTGAAGGTCTCGTGGTCATCACATTGTGTTTGTAATCATTATACCATATCCATGCAAACATCCAAATTTCATGCTTCTCTATGTGGAAATCTTGCTATTTCCTCTTCTCAAATTCCAGTAAGTGTACTGCTTGAAGGGAAAAAAGTACGTTGTCAAAGAGGAATGCTGAGGATTTGCCATTAGTCAGCCATTACCGCGAGGACTCCCAAACCACAAGGACGTCTGATGAGAATGGACGTGTGTGTTCCTACTGTATAACCAGCATGGAAAAGATTGTTTTTCATCTTTTCTAGCTGACTCAGAAGTCTAATGTCCAAATTAGGTTTTAGCTTTCAGCTGTTCAACTTGTGTGTTTTGGTTTTATGTACTGTTTGTGGTGTTATTCAGCATAACTAGCCAGGAACTAATTCATTTGTTTTTACCAAACTTACTTAGAGAACCTCTTCATAAAGGAAAAATGACTCAGGTCATATTCACACAAGCCTTACAGTATGTTTGACCAGGCTGAACATGTTGCATTTTGCAGTAGTGAACAAGCGTCTAGTCTCTTTTTGGACTCAGATTTTCAGACCACAGACAATACCATTGACCCAATTATTCTTTCAAAAAGAGGTCAGCTTTGAGAAGTTGTGTCAATTTTAGAAAGATAACCTGACAAAAAAAACTGTCTTAAAAATTTAAAAAACAAACAAGAAAATTTCCATTTGGTTTGAATGATATGTTCTCAGTTTTTATTCTATCTCTTCCTTGTCCTTCATTATCTTCTGTCAGATTCATTTTTAGGTTGTATTTATTTTATTTTTTTTTTTGTATTTTCAGTGACTCTTTAAGACTTCCCTCTAAGAAACATCTTGGTAATATTTTTGGTTTTGTATAAGAGAGAATCTGCTAAAGGACAGGACATGCATTCATAGAGAAACATTTCCTGGAGGTTTAAATAAAAAGAGAACCAGATACAACATGGGTTTTCTCATTTGCTGTAAACCTGCTTGTTTGTTGCAATTGTTTCTATAGTGTCACTATGGGAGCAACTATAACAGGAAGCTACTTGTTTCTACAGAGGAGGAGGTGTGAATCATGGTGATTTAGATGAGAATGACAGCATATTAGACAAGAGACTAGATCATTCATCTTTGATATTATCTGTAAGTAAACTACTTTTAGACCAATTTTAATCACTCTGCATATAAAATGTTGATCGGCACCCCAAGACCACTGATCCCAGTACTTCTTATAGTAAATACTGATAGGTAGCTGATTCTTAGAGATGCACAGTGGTTTTGGTTGCATGTGTATGCACAGATAGACCCTAACTGTTTAGATAAGATTTGGCTGATCACGCCAATGTGTATAATGTTTCAACCTCAATCAGCAATTCACTAACATAAAATTGTGAACCAGTAAATGAGCTTAACATGAGATAGATTAGATCTTTTTGAAGCATCTGTTTCTTTGAACAACCTCAGGTTGGTGAAATAGAAAGTAGTTTTGTTAAAAATGAGTTCATATATAGTCACACATTAAAACATTACTCATCTGAAAAAAAAGCATAGCAGTTCATACAAGATTTTGCACTTTCTTTACTTTCACATTATAGTTATTAAAGAATCATATTGTTATTTTTGATTAAGTGTGGAACTAGCTATCTGTAGATCGTCTGGTGCATCTGTAGCATGGTTGGATCATGCAGTGCAGTTCATGGTAGTATAAATGTTTCTAAACTAGTGTTGCTGTCATCTTCTATTTTTTAAAGATAAGACATATCTTGATGGTATTGGTCCACTTTGTAACTGGACCCACTTTGGACAGTCTCAGTTTGGAGAGACAGATCAGTTTTAGTCCTGACAGACGAGCTAATAAGGAGTCATATGCAGGTAAAATATTAATCGAAGATTACCTTTTTAAAAACTGTTAAAAAAACAACAGAAGTATCTCTCTAATTAAACATGAACATACCTCTTAGTGGATGTAAATTATTTACATTTTTATTAAAATAATAAGCATCTCTTGAAAGAGAGAGAAAATGTAAATTTTATTTACATTTCATGTGTCCATGAATATGTAGACAGACAGTTT
>SSNP01000005.1:7417286-7508003 GCA_006937955.1 Pachypanchax playfairii | reverse complement strand
TATCTTGCCCAAGGATACTTCGATGTAGCTTGCCGGCACCGGGGATCGAACCCGCCATCTTTCGAATGAAGGGTGATCACCCTTCCGCTAGACTACGCCGCTCATTTTATCAGATCTGTGAGTGTTTAACACAAAGAAATGGTCAACGAACAACAACTCAATGAACTATGGTGAAGGTCTCGTGGTCATCACATTGTGTTTGTAATCATTATACCATATCCATGCAAACATCCAAATTTCATGCTTCTCTATGTGGAAATCTTGCTATTTCCTCTTCTCAAATTCCAGTAAGTGTACTGCTTGAAGGGAAAAAAGTACGTTGTCAAAGAGGAATGCTGAGGATTTGCCATTAGTCAGCCATTACCGCGAGGACTCCCAAACCACAAGGACGTCTGATGAGAATGGACGTGTGTGTTCCTACTGTATAACCAGCATGGAAAAGATTGTTTTTCATCTTTTCTAGCTGACTCAGAAGTCTAATGTCCAAATTAGGTTTTAGCTTTCAGCTGTTCAACTTGTGTGTTTTGGTTTTATGTACTGTTTGTGGTGTTATTCAGCATAACTAGCCAGGAACTAATTCATTTGTTTTTACCAAACTTACTTAGAGAACCTCTTCATAAAGGAAAAATGACTCAGGTCATATTCACACAAGCCTTACAGTATGTTTGACCAGGCTGAACATGTTGCATTTTGCAGTAGTGAACAAGCGTCTAGTCTCTTTTTGGACTCAGATTTTCAGACCACAGACAATACCATTGACCCAATTATTCTTTCAAAAAGAGGTCAGCTTTGAGAAGTTGTGTCAATTTTAGAAAGATAACCTGACAAAAAAAACTGTCTTAAAAATTTAAAAAACAAACAAGAAAATTTCCATTTGGTTTGAATGATATGTTCTCAGTTTTTATTCTATCTCTTCCTTGTCCTTCATTATCTTCTGTCAGATTCATTTTTAGGTTGTATTTATTTTATTTTTTTTTTTGTATTTTCAGTGACTCTTTAAGACTTCCCTCTAAGAAACATCTTGGTAATATTTTTGGTTTTGTATAAGAGAGAATCTGCTAAAGGACAGGACATGCATTCATAGAGAAACATTTCCTGGAGGTTTAAATAAAAAGAGAACCAGATACAACATGGGTTTTCTCATTTGCTGTAAACCTGCTTGTTTGTTGCAATTGTTTCTATAGTGTCACTATGGGAGCAACTATAACAGGAAGCTACTTGTTTCTACAGAGGAGGAGGTGTGAATCATGGTGATTTAGATGAGAATGACAGCATATTAGACAAGAGACTAGATCATTCATCTTTGATATTATCTGTAAGTAAACTACTTTTAGACCAATTTTAATCACTCTGCATATAAAATGTTGATCGGCACCCCAAGACCACTGATCCCAGTACTTCTTATAGTAAATACTGATAGGTAGCTGATTCTTAGAGATGCACAGTGGTTTTGGTTGCATGTGTATGCACAGATAGACCCTAACTGTTTAGATAAGATTTGGCTGATCACGCCAATGTGTATAATGTTTCAACCTCAATCAGCAATTCACTAACATAAAATTGTGAACCAGTAAATGAGCTTAACATGAGATAGATTAGATCTTTTTGAAGCATCTGTTTCTTTGAACAACCTCAGGTTGGTGAAATAGAAAGTAGTTTTGTTCAAATGAGTTCATATACAGTGGGGCAAAAAAGTATTTAGTCAGCCACCAATTGTGTAAGTTCTCCCACTTAAAAAGATCAGAGAGGCCTGTAATTTTCATCATAGGTATACCTCAACTATGAGAGACAAAATGAGGAAAAAAAATCCAGAAAATCACATTGTCTGATTTTTAAAGAATTTATTTGCAAATTATGGTGGAAAATAAGTATTTGGTCAATAACAAAAGTTAATCTCAATACTTTGTTATATAGCCTTTGTTGGCAATGACAGAGGTCAAACGTTTTCTGTAAGTCTTCACAAGGTTTTCACACACTGTTGCTGGTATTTTGGCCCATTCCTCCATGCAGATCTCCTCTAGAGCAGTGATGTTTAGGGGCTGACGCTGGGCAACACGGACTTTCAACTCCCTCCAGAGATTTTCTATGGGGTTGAGATCTGGAGACTGGCTAGGCCACTCCAGGACCTTGAAATGCTTCTTACGAAGCCACTCCTTCGTTGCCCGGGCGGTGTGTTTGGGATCATTGTCATGCTGAAAGACCCAGCCACGTCTCATTTTCAATGCCCTTGCTGATGGAAGGAGGTTTTCACTCAAAATCTTACGATACATGGCCCCATTCATTCTTTCCTTTACACGGATCAGTCGTCCTGGTCCCCTTGCAGCAAAACAGCCCCAAAGCATGATGTTTCCACCCCCATGCTTTACAGTAGGTATGGTGTTCTTTGGATCCAACTCAGCATTCTTTCCCCTCCAAACACGACAAGTTGAGTTTCTACCAAAAAGTTCTATTTTGGTTTCATCTGACCATATGATGTTCTCCCAATCCTCTTCTGGATCATCCAAATGCTCTCTAGCAAACCGCAGACGGGCCTGGACGTGTCCTGGCTTCAGCAGGGGGACACGTCTGGCACTGCAGGATTTGAGTCCCTGGCGGCGTAGTGTGTTACTGATGGTAGCCTTTGTTACTTTGGTCCCAGCTCTCTGCAGGTCATTCACTGGGTTCCTCCGTGTGGTTCTGGGATTTTTGCTCACCGTTCTTGTGATCATTTTGACCCCACGGGGTGAGATCTTGCGTGGAGCCCCAGATCGAGGGAGATTATCAGTGGTCTTGTATGTCTTCCATTTTCTAATAATTGCTCCCACAGTTGATTTCTTCACACCAAGCTGCTTACCTATTGCAGATTCAGTCTTCCCAGCCTGGTGAAGGTCTACAATTTTGTTTCTGGTGTCCTTTGACAGCTCTTTGGTCTTGGCCATAGTGGAGTTTGGAGCGTGACTGTTTGAGGTTGTGGACAGGTGTCTTTTATACTGATAACGAGTTCACACAGGTGCCATTAATACAGGTAACGAGTGGAGGACCGAGGAGCCTCTTAAAGAAGTTACAGGTCTGTGAAAGCCAGAAATCTTGCTTGTTTGTAGGTGACCAAATACTTATTTTCCTCCATAATTTGCAAATAAATTCTTTAAAAATCAGACAATGTGATTTTCTGGATTTTTTTTCCTCATTTTGTCTCTCATAGTTGAGGTATACCTATGATGAAAATTACAGGCCTCTCTGATCTTTTTAAGTGGGAGAACTTACACAATTGGTGGCTGACTAAATACTTTTTTGCCCCACTGTATAGTCACACATTAAAACATTACTCATCTGAAAAAAAAGCATAGCAGTTCATACAAGATTTTGCACTTTCTTTACTTTCACATTACAGTTATTAAAGAATCATATTGTTATTTTTGATTAAGTGTGGAACTAGCTATCTGTAGATCGTCTGGTGCATCTGTAGCATGGTTGGATCATGCAGTGCAGTTCATGGTAGTATAAATGTTTCTAAACTAGTGTTGCTGTCATCTTCTATTTTTTAAAGATAAGACATATCTTGATGGTATTGGTCCACTTTGTAACTGGACCCACTTTGGACAGTCTCAGTTTGGAGAGACAGATCAGTTTTAGTCCTGACAGACGAGCTAATAAGGAGTCATATGCAGGTAAAATATTAATCAAAGATTACCTTTTTAAAAACTGTTAAAAAAACAACAGAAGTATCTCTCTAATTAAACATGAACATACCTCTTAGTGGATGTAAATTATTTACATTTTTATTAAAATAATAAGCATCTCTTGAAAGAGAGAGAAAATGTAAATTTTATTTACATTTCATGTGTCCATGAATATGTAGACAGACAGTTTAGTTATCCTAATTTCTTTAAAACAAAGCTTGAAAAAACTTTTATTAACAAACTATCCTTTGTTTTTTTTTTATAACAGAATAGTTGAAACCATGTGGCTAAATTACACATTAAAACATGAAATCAGCTTTAGAGATGGAGGTTAGTGATGTCCCATCTAAAGAGCAAACTATACGTAACCACATAGAGTTTTATTGTTTGTATCATGATGCAATCTGTCACAAGAATCTTGTAATACCAGAAAGACCAGTGTTACAGTGTAAACATTTAAAGTGACATAAAATAATTTAACCTCGGAGGACTTGTAGTTTAATTATTTCCAGTCTCCACTAAGAACATATCAATGACAATCAGATCTTTGCAGATATAAAACAATGTGATGTGGGTGTTATAATACAGCTGCATGAACAGGTCGCAGTAATTGAATATTTGAGTGCTGTTCCCATGACTACAAAATTACTGGCCATCAGACGATCTGTACAGCTCGTTGGAAGAGACGTCACAGAATTATAAACTGGCAGTCATGCTTTGATACCAGTCATTTAATCTAAATATTGCACAATCACGTCACAAGATCTGGGAGACCGCAGAAACCTGATGAGACTCAGAGCACACAGGCTGATGATGCGAAATTATAAACCTGTAGTAAGATTTGAAGCAGGTTTCTCATGATGAAAGTGACTGTGGAGATATTTAGGATGGAGCAGAATTTATTTATTATTTAAATGTCATTTTTGTGACATTTTCTTCTGTGGTTTTCTATGTGTTTTAAACCTCTCTACATATCAGAGGGTGAGACACTCTGTGAAATGGACTTGACCTTTTTTTCAGTTGGTGCCACAAACTGACTTTGTGACAGGAAGAGAGACAGTGAACTGAAGGGGTACGAGACGAGAGAATCAGAATGAAAGACAGGACAAAAGACCAGATGGGCTCTCTGAAACTGTTGCTGTCAAGATCATGAATAGAGGACGTAGGGGGCTGAAGGAGAGAAGGTGGAAATAAGGGGGGGAGACGAGGACAAGAAGCCAGACTAAAGGAGAGCTCACCTTCTTATCCACCCTCACTCTCTCCTTTTTCTGCCTCTGCAGTTTTAGAGAGGAAAGAAAGTCTGCGTGAGGTGGGGCGGGAGGGGAGGTGGGGCAAGTGTGGGAGAGGCAGAAGGGTGTGTGCTTACATGAACCACTCTTCCCCTTCTACGTGTACGCCACATGCTTCTGTGTCTCTCAGGCAGAGAATAGAGGAACTTGGGGGCAAATTTTGAGTCAAATCCTGCAGCTTTTCAGACATCCTGAGCAAGTCAAGGTTTCTATTTTTTTAAATCTTTTTCTCTTCTACTCATTTACTCTCTTTTACTCACATACACTCACCAGACGTCACAGCTGGTATATCATCGACCAGACGCTTTTACGAGGATGTGGACTTTTCTCTTGGGGGTCATCTTTGGATTACTGGCCTCCTGCAGGTCGGAACAACTTCAAGGTGAGATTTTTTAGTTTTTTCCAGGGAATTACATTTTATTGAGGGATTTGTTTCCTTTCTTATTGTCTATAAATTGTGCTCCTGCGACTGGCAATTTTCCATTTTTATCAGACTTTGAGACCAGACAGTATTTTTTATTTATTTATTTTTTCCCTCTTGAGCCTTGTTGAGCAGATGAGTGAGTGCTCTTGAAAAGAGAAGCCGGGGAGAGAAAAATGCTGCGCTCTGCTGAGGATACTGCTCGTAGAATGGATGAGTGAATGCCGGCAAGAGAGCATGTGCTACACCATCACAGACAGGCTTACGTCTGGTCTGTCTCAGACGCCTGATAGACACAAAGAGGACGAGCATTTACGCTCAGTATCTGTTTCAGACACATGCAGGTGAATGAAGATAATACTCCAGATGCTTGAAATGATCAGGGTAGTTTTTAGAAGCATTTTTATTGACCTAAACATATAATTTGGACGTTTATTTCTTTATTTTTTGCTATTTTTTGACACGAAGAATATTCTTCATTCCACCATTTTTTCCTTATTTTATTGTCTCTTCCTCAATCTTTGGCAGAAATCATACGGGGGAAAGTGACAAAGGCTTTTGTTACATTTGTTGATTTGAAAGACAGTCTCTGGAGGTGAAGTTGGTTCAGACAGGTCTCAGATCTGTCTGGCTTGTTCCCCAAGGAGTTGGTGGTCTAGTTGTTCACAAAGACCCCCCTCTGGCACAGCGCTGAAGAGCAATCAGCATCAGTCTATAAAATTTAACTAGAATTTAAAGATGAGAATATCTGATGTTGAGAGCACGTTTTCATACCCTTTTTTTACTTCTTTGCCCTTCTTGTCTCCTTGTGTACTCAGTGTGTGCTTTGTCTGTGAACATGTGCTGTAAGTGTCAATCTTATTTGGAACCTTAAGATTTCCACAGTGGTTACTAGTCATTTGGGTCTTGTGGGTTCATTTAATATTATTGCTAAACTTGAGGTCAACAAGGCCAGTCTTCCTTTATCAGGTTCCAGATCCTATAACATTGTTTGCATTTCTAATAAAACGTTATTTTAAGAAAAAATGGAACCTATATACACAGAATGTGTTACACAGTGGTAATTGCACATAGATTCTCTTTTTATTGATTAGCTGAGATAATTCATTTTTAATTTGGCTGCAGAACTGCTGTAATAAGCAGCACTGTGAGGCAATTTATTGAAACAATTGATCATAATGAACAGATAAGAGAGAGATTCATGTCTGATATTGGAATTGTGCTTCCATACCATGAAAGTATTCTGTCCAAGTGCCAAATCAAGATGGGTCACTTAAACAGCCTGACCAGACATTTTGGTTGGAATAATCTGCCTCCAACACACATACTGGTAAATACTTTGTCAATGTTGCCTTTTTTTGCTTTTTGTTTGCCAACCTTCTCCTGCAAACTCTTGTGTCATGTTTCAAGATAAAGGGTGGCCAGAGGCTCCATGAACCAGGGCCTGACAAAGGGTGCTTTTGATTGCGCTGGCTCTAAATGTTTTAAAGGCACGTGCTTGGATTTTCATCCAATGTGCTCATAAGACCGATCAATTTTTGTATAGATATGCATATATGGACACCCTCGAGGGGATCTTGGTAAAGCCTGCATTGTGAACCAAGATGCCTTTGGGCCTCTGCTGACCAGACTTCGTCTCCCATGATCAGAATCTCAATGTTCTTCAGTCTTTTTGTGTATAGTATTCCACTTTATAACTATGACGTTTTTCAAAATGTCATGGTAAGTTTAAGACATTCAACTGCTTCTCCATTGGAGTACCCCAAGGTTCAATATTGGGATTGTTTATGCTTTGCAATATTTTCTACATTCTTCGGTCTGTCATTCATTTCTGGGGCTTTTCTTGTCACTGCTATAGGTGATACTCTGTGGTTGTTGTCTTTACTGCAAAATGAGCTCAACACTTCTGCTAAAATCTCTGATGAATGAACTAAGGAAACCTACATTCAACTTCATACTAATAAAGGACATTCTAGCCTAAGAGTCCACCCAGCATCATATCAGCATACAAATGGCCTCACTGACAATTTTCAAAACACATGTTGGAAAACTGGATGTTGTCAAGGAGGAACAATTATACTACTGCAGCGGTGTCTCTTTCAGCATGAAAAAATACAACAATCTATAAATCCCACCAACAGTTTTATCCTGGCATCCTGACTTGATACAATATTCTCATTTCAAGTCTCTCATCATGTTCAATAGAGCCTCCACAGTACAACTTGTTGAGAATGCAGTGGCCCATTAAACATGGAAGACTCAAGTCAGTCCATTACTGATTGTTTGTTTTCCACTGGGTATCAGTGGTTGCTAGTTCAAGTCACCAGCTGCACAAAGTTCTTTTGAGGCTGTGGCTGGAAAATCCCCAATTAAACATAGTTTATCATGATCCCATATAGGCTGCAAACCCTCAGTTTTTTTTCAGTCACCACATCAATGCATAATCGTTAATGTTTATATCACACCAATTGGGAAATTTCCCCAGCTGTAGGATGAAGACTGAGCCATTTTTTCCTTTTCACTTTTATGATAAGGTTGGTGGTGGTGTTGATCTAACAAAACAAAAATTGAAGGTAACTTTTGCTCCATTGGCAATATTAATTCTATTGTTTCTGTTAATTACTGTCTAATACCCAAAGTTTTACTCATCAATTCGATCCTGATTTTTTCATAAATAATCGTGGGAAAAATTATATCTCTATATTTTATTGAGGGCCACAACAAGCCCAGTTTAATGTTGATTTATTGAAACCATGCATGCAGTTAACACGGTCAACCAAATGCCATTTATTGCAAAATAACTGTGTTTATAGTTGATTTTAAATTACTTTTTTAAACTAACCAACAACATTCTTTTCATTTAGGAAAAAAAAACCTACTGAGGTTGCAGGAGGGAAGAAGATAAATGCACTCCTGTTATGTTTAAAGAAATATACCCACAGTGGGTGTAGATGTAGATAAGAGCTGGGAAATCACACTTTAGATAAGACACTTGATATTTTTTTGTTCTTTCTGTGACCGTTTATGTGCTTGTGTCTCATGTTTCACTCATCTTACTGGCCTGGGAGACAATTTTTTTTGTGATCAGTGGAGGGAAAAAGGTGTTTGCTGACAGAGCAACTTCACTCAAGTGTGATAATACAGGTCAGTGAAGTATTGTGGGAGTTATGGCAACAAAGTCTTTCTCCAAAATCAGCTGATGGACTGATGCTGACAGTATGTCATATAATTAATGAGATAGACAGACTAGGCTTTGTCTTACAATGTGACATTTTAATATCATGTTAGTTTCAGAAAGTTAAAGTCAAAACGTTGCCTGCAATAAGTCTCACGAAAAGATAAGAGCGAACACAGATAAGTAGATGAAAAAAAATACGTTAAAACTGTATCTATGTTGACATCTACACGAAGAGAGGAAGCAAAATGAGAGAGTGGGAGAAAAACAGAGCAAAGTAAGCGTGGAGACTTGGGCTTGACAGTTACTTTAACTGCAGCTGGAGGTTTTGGCAAGACGGTATATTAAAGCTCCTTTTCTCTCAGACTCTGCTGCCAGACTTTGCAGTCTCTTTGGTTCCAACTCCATTAGGTGACAATGGTGCTTTTGGGAGAGTCAGTGCCTTGGTATAACAGGGTTCTGGACTGCATAAAGACACCCACGACTGCTCATCTGCATACCAATGAAAACCACTCAGATCCATGTCAACAGTCTTTTCAGTCCACTGATAGTGAAATGTATTTCCTTTGATCTCTGCAGGTTCAAAATGCCAAGATTGTTGTTTTGTTTTATTGCACTGCACTGTGAGGGAAACAGTCCCATGTGGCAGCATGTACTAAGGTTTTATTTAAGTGTGTTAGTTTGTGTGAGAGACTGAGCTGTGCAACTTGAGATGTATCCTGTCAACAAACTCCATCACACCTTTTTACATCCAACACAAACAAAATAGAGTTAAACTTCGTGCTGTTGTTACAGCTTTGTTTGCTCTTGTCATCCAGAGGAAAAAGGGAGGGTGCTTGGCTTTTGATCAGGTTTTTAAAATAAGGTTTTTCAGTCTTTTCTTTAAAAAGCTAACTTATTAGCAAACATCACACGGTAATCATTTGTGGTTTGTTTTTTTGCACGTAAATAGAGCAGTACAGCAGTCATGTTCAGGGGACAGCATGAAAAATGGGAACAATTTGTTGTGGTTCCTTTTTCAGTGAGACTAACTGAACAGTTTGCCAGTCAGCACAACAATAAAACTCTATCAACATTAAAACCAAAGCATGACGTTTATGCAATAAATACAATAAAGTTTGTTTACTGAAGGATTTTCTGCAAGATTTTTACCAAATACTGTAGAATTATTAAGGCTTTTCTTTTTACTGATATCGCAGATTAACCCTGAGTGATGCAGTAGAAGTTTCTGACTCTGTTTTCTCAGGATGTATGTTGTAAATGTTGGCTAGAAGCCAAACTTTTACACCCATCCTGCAAACTGCAGCAAGGTTTAGTTAGAGGTTGTAAATGTATTTTCTGTTCCTGTCTTAAGTTCCTGTGTAGCTAAGTCACCATGGTAACAAATGCAAACTTGAACCAAATAACTTTTTTTTTTTTTCTTCTTCCTTTTCTTCTTTTCTGGACTTGCACATAAAGATCTTCACATGATCTGTGATGATGGAAGAATTTGATTCTTAATATCTGCACCTCAACTGCTGTTAGCTTATCTAAACATTTGCTAAGCTTCTCTATTTAAAAATCAGCTCAAGAGTCTTTTACTTTGAAAATGATCAACATTAAAAGCGTTTCGTTAAATTTATACATTGTACAAAAAAAAAAAAAGAAACACAACTATGAAATCAGACACCCTGAAATTTTATTTTAAATCTTCCAAGAATGTCTGTTATTTAAATTTCTGACTCATATAATGTGATCGAATTTATTGTCTTAGAAAAGTTACAAACATGTCTCATTTGTTTACATGGAGGGAGCAGGACATAATACTTTACCACCCTGAAACAAGCGAGGACGGTCAGTTGTTTGTTACAGTTCTGACTTCCTGGTTCTAGTTGTATGTCTTATGTATGTTTGGACCTTTAAGGAAAACAAACAGCATCTACACAAATGCATGACACAACACAGATGAGCCAACTCTTCAGGTTAAGACTCAGCAGTCCCTTTAAAACTCTGTGATAAAGAATTGTTTAAAAATAACACACAAGCTTAGAGATTTTATAACCAACTCCTTGTACATGGACACACAATTTCTAAATTCAATTCTGTTTTTTTTTTTCTTAAGTGAATTCCCGCAGCTGCAGCTATGCCGGGGTTTTTCTGGTTGAAGGAGCGGGCCGTCACTCACTTAACTTTGCCATGGCTAAAAAGGTGTGCGAGCAGCTGGAGAGTGTTTTGGCAAGTCCACAGCAGGTCGAGGAGGCGTATAATAAAACGATGGAAACATGCAGGTAAAACTTTGAGCTGCTGTTTACTAATTGTTTGCACAAAATGACCTGACTGATATTATTATGTTAATGCTTATTGTAGATATTGCACAAAAATATTTTCAGCTTAAATTCACAAATAATAATAAAAATAATCTTTAATTTATGTGACGGACATAAAATTACAAGAAAATATATATCTACTGTATGTATTTATTTATTTTTAAATCTGAATTTTTTGTGTTTTTAAAATCTCATTGGCTCAAGAAATTCCAAAATTAAATTTACCTCCACACTTGATTTTTTTTTACTATATCATGGAAGACAATTTATCATATCAATACATATGATTTCTACTTCAATGTTTCCATTCAGGATTGGTTGGATCAGCGACGGGAATGTCACCATTCTCCGACACACTTCTCACGAAAACTGTGCAAAGAACATGACTGGGTTTATTATTCATACAGGCAAAGATCCTAATGAGCTTTATGATGCATACTGCTTTGATGAACGAGGTAATATTTCTTATCGGAAAATTAGTTAGAGTTAGCATTTGGTAAACATTCTGACGTACTTTATATTTTTTTGTAATAATATCTTTATCAGATGGACCAGAGAAAACCTGTGCGAAACGTTTTACTATTGAAGGTCAGTATGGTACACACTGTTTCATTGCTGTTATGAATTTAAACAGGAAAAAGTTTGCTGCTAAATACATTTCTGATCAAGTTATAGAATACATAAAGAAACAGCTGTAAAACACAAACTTGTAATGGTTAAGTTCCCAAATAACTTAAACTCTATTGCCAACGTTGATGTTCTGTGATGTTCCCTATCAGTTTTCAAATGGATTTGGTTGAATTGTTATAAAAGATGGTTAAAAAGAAGCGTAATCTCATATGGAAATATTTGCTGGATCTGGTAATTAGGTTCCATTTTAATCAGTAGGAACCTAAAGAATAACTGTTTAATAACACTGTAAAACTAATGTGATGGGAAGTTATTTAGATTCTACAAGAAATGGATGCAAAATATAAAAACCTTTAGAAAATTATTTAACATAAGTTGTAGCACAAAGAATCTGCACAAACATCTGGAAATCACTTTAAAATAGATCTTGTTTCTTTAAAAAAAAAAACAATGAAAGTAAAAGAGTAAAAGTTTGGATTCATTTAAAAAACCCTTTTGGCTCTTCCAGGAGTTCCGCTATCGCCACAACCTGGTCTTCCACCCACAGCAGAGATGGAGACAACTATACACCCCAAACCTGTCACAGGAGAAGATATTTGGGAGAAGACCACAACAGAAGCTCTTGTTTTTAAAGAGCTGACTACATATGAGTCTGAAGTTATTACTAAAGGTCCCGAGGAGGAAAAGCACCTTGGAGGGGACTTCAGCAGCACTGTGGGTCCTACTTTCACAGACCTTGAGCAGATGGGATCTGGGATGCTGCCAGGTACCTCGGAGGAGGAAACCTCAACAACCCCTGTTGGGCTGGCAGACGAAATACAACACTCCAGTAAAAGTGAGGAAGGTACTAAGCAGAGCCTGCAGTTAAAGACACTATAAGAAACATTGAAGCAAAGAAAAAGAATAATGTGGCATGTAATCAGGTATCAACTGCAGGTATAAAATATTCCTGCATCGTTGCATGTTAATCTTAACCATGAAATAAAAAAAAACCTTATTGAAGTGATTATATTTATAGAAAAGCATCAAATTAAAATCAGTTTTCTTACAGTCAGCTGTTCAAAAATCATGAGAAATGAGAAATGTTTGAGTTAATTTGCTTTCTTATTGTATGGAAAGTTGTTTTATTAAGAACGTCATGATATTTGATGCAACAGGTTTCGGGAGGACTGCAGGAACTTTGAGAACACATGACGCCCCCTTGTGTTGGCTGAAATACATTCAGCCTTTGAGCCAATTCAGAATCAAACAGTGTTGAAAGAATAATAATAAGAAAATAAACATATTGCTTTAGAACTTTTTGAAAGAGCAATTTTATAAATAATTGTTTTGTTTTTAAAGAGAGTATAACTTATTTGTTAATATGATTGAATCTTTATATTTTATTAATATGCAGCACCAAGTCAGGAAAATAAGGACAAAAAAAGGATGATGGTTTCTCCTTCTGGTGAGAATGAAGAACGGAGGAGCAGCAATTCATCAGGTGAGTTTTTTATATAAACACCAAACATATTGATGTCCTGTTGAAAAAGGACAAATGGACTCTGTTTTCTTCTTGTTTTTCTCTCTTTAGACTGGCTGGTCATTATTCTGGTGATCGTGGCAGTCGTTGGTATTCTCCTTGTTTGTGCAGCTGTTGCCAAAAGAAAAAGGTGTGACTCTGATTTTACCATATAACTTGTTCATTTTACTGTAGACCAATTTGCCTTTCTTGTGCATATTGCCGCTGACTAAATGATGTTAAAAATCTGTTGTAATCACACATGACTGAATGTGCTTTTGCAGCTGGTGCGGCAGGAAGCAAACCCTGATGATCACAGCCAAAGATGGCGGCGAGGGCAACGGGTCAGCTGCGACGGCAGCCTCAGGCTCCCACAACCAAGAGAGAGAGCAGGAAATGGTGACACTTATGAGCAAGGAGAATATCCAGGAGAACGGGAATACAGAGGAGTTCACCGTCATCAAGCTGGAGGAGTCACCTGATAAAGACCAACAGGCGTGAAGGTCAGGTAGAGAAAGGAGCAGGAAGGAGGTTTTAGGAGGAGAAGACACAAAATAAGGACAAAATAAGCGTTTGATTTGTAAGCTGCTCTCAAAAAGCACTGAGCGGACACTGAATAAGAGCGCATGAATGTGTTATTACAAGCAGTTGTTTGACTGATGTAGACAGTGTTAAAGCTGTTTTTTCAGAGAATCCAGACCTTTAAAGTGCAGCATTTAGTTTTTTCTGCACCTGACAGTTTAACTAAACTGTCACCAGCATGTTGATTGTGTTTTTCTTTTTATTATTATTATTATTATTAATATTACACAATTCATGTGTTTCTGAATTTTTAAAAACAATAAGATGATTTGTAGACAAAATATTAGGTACCAATCTCCAAATTCTAATTTACCTATGAATATGTGGGATCATAAAATTTATATATTGTTTACCCTAAACTAAAAAAGATAATATATAAATTGACATTTTATATAATTTTATTTAAGATTTTAATAGAAACTTACCTTGTATTCCCTTTTTTTTTTTTTTTTTGCTCTGTTGATTGTTATCTGTCCCATAATTTAAATATGTAAACAAAAAGCTGAATTTTTTTCTTTTTTTCTTATTATTAAGCTAACCTAAACTTGTTTTTGTTTTATTTTAATCGCATATTTCAGTTGTCGCCCATGTGCTGCAATTATTATTTTGTTTAATTTTAATAAAAGAAAAAAAAAAAGAAAAGAAGGGAATGTCACTGTCTTAATTTATACTATTTTAACCCCCTTTTTTCTTGATCTCTGTACATAAAGTATACTTTTTGAAAATAAACTGGCTTATTGTTTTTTAGTAGAACGAAACTTTTCTTTTTTTTTTTTTGCTTTCAAGTAAAGGAAAGTTCCTTCACTTATTTAATTACTTAAACAGTAACGGCACCTCAGAGTTAAATGTTTCCAAAAGATTTTTGAAATGACCAACATGAAGTTTATGAATCAAACTTTTTGTATAGTTTCTAAAATCATAACATGTCTGCACAATTGAAGTTTGGGAATTTTATATTCAATTTTGAATGTAATGTTTTGATGATATTATGAGGATAAAAGCAATCATGATGATGTAAACAGATTATATACAAACTGTATACCCTCATTTGGGAATAAAAAAAAAAAAATCCAAAAAGTAATAAATGGTTGGTATTTAAAGATGTAATCATTTTTTAAAATAATCTTAAAAGTCAGTTTTGACAAGTGTTTGATAGAGACTTAGCTGTAAATATTAGATGAAACAGAGCACTCAGCAGTGGGGAGTTATTAGCTGTAAGCTCAGCCGTGTAAATGTTTTTTTTTTCATGAGACAGAGACTGTGTCATCGTTGTCTGCTCCCTGAAGGCAGAGAAAAACGAAGCTTGTGTGCCAGTTGCTCTTTACAATTAAACATGTAAACAAAATGCTGCTTTTTTTTTCTTTTACGCTTACTGTAGTATGAATGTATCTCATTATGTGTCATATCAATAATGCTCTGTGTTTGACAGCTAATTTTCCCTGTTTTTATTGATTTTCCTGACTCTTTTCTCTCTTTTGTTTCCCATTTTCACTCTGCTTTCAGGAGAAGAAAATGTACTAGAGTAGGAAGGTTAACAAAACATGTTGCTGAAAAACATTTGTAAAGTAATGACTGGAATAAATGTGACAGACACGCTGGAACATCGTGTTCACTGACTGATTATTCTGTAAGTGTGGGAACAAAGTGAAGTGAATGAATAGCATGACAGGAAATGCATGTTACATTGCTCCCACGTAGGAGGAAGTAAGGTTTCCATGGCACCGGGTTCGGGATGTGAGAACACGTTAACACAGGAAGCGAAGAAAGAGACAAAGACGGCCATTTTGAAAGATAGAGATGGCATCTTTCCAGCAGTAAGATGCACGCAGTGTGTTCAAACTGACAGAAGAGAACAATGAGCTGTCCTTTACATGCATTAATTATAGACTGCACCCAGTAATTTAACACTTTCACATCATTCTGCACAGTACAAACACGGCACTGTTGGTTAACTCATGTTTAGAGATGTTTTGGGGTTAAATTAGAATGTTATTTGGTGGAGATTAATGAAAACATGTTGCTAAATATTTTTTTTTGTTCTATTTATAATTTCTTCGGGGCAGAGTAAAGGTTAGGAGATCACAAACTTTCTGGAGTGCTAAAACACACTGAAGAATGACCTGCATTTTCTAAGTTGATCATCAATGTGAAGGATTTTCCTTTAGTGGTTTCCGGTGGAATCTCTTCCATCTTGACAGCAATCAGTGTTGGTTAGAAGTGGAAGGTATGACAGGAAGTACAGTTCCAGACCTCTGGCTACATACTTCCACCCAAAAACATTAATCTTGTTTACTCTAATTTAAATACTCTTAAACAAAGTGGCCATGATAACATTTTTTAACAGTCAGTGTCCTGAGATGGACTGTTCACATGTTCAGGCTGTTGCCCAGTTGTTCACTGGAGAGAGACACCAGCTCCCCTCAACCCTACACAGGAACAGGAAAATGGAAGGATGTAACGATCCCTGATTCCTGAATCTGGAGTTAAAAAAACAGCCTAGAATGTAAAAAACTGTTTAGAGGACAAAATTACTCCAAATTTCTTTACCTCCAGTTTCTTGTAGCTTCAGTTTTAATGATTAATTGGCTCATTTGAACAAATATTGACATTTAAATAAGAAACTTGAAAAATGTACAATGTTGAATGAATCAATGTAAAATTCTAAGCTTTCCCCTGGCGACTGGAGTTTTATACTTCTCTGTTTCTTACCCTCCCAAATGTTTGAGAATCTACTCAGAACTATGATTCACACCTTTGGATGAACATTCATCCAGTGTCGTGAGACGTAGCTGTCAAATAACTGCAGTGGACCTGAAACTGTGACACGTCCTACAGAATTAAGGCAACATGAACAAGATGGAATATCTGAGTGCTGAACAACTCAGCTGAAAACAAATATGTTGGATCATCTGAAGTCTTTGGATAACTTGGTGGAGAAATGATGGAAAAACCATTTAAACATGAAAATCTCCAGAGATCAGACACATTTTAGTTATGCATCAACATTTATTAGTTATATTTGTATATGTACACCAAAGGTACAACACTTAATGATATGTAGAAACAGACTTTTTTTTGTATACCCTAAACCAGGGACAGAGTGTTTCTTCTTTTTTCCCAATTATTTATTTCTCCCACACGTACTCTCTGCCATTACATTGAGAATACAACAGCTTTACAGTGAGGGCAGGCTTTAAAAAGTAACTTCATGAAAACCCATTTTAGGCAGCAGTGAAGAAGCCTGTATTTATTTATTTCCATTGAGTATTTCGTTTGAAAAAGGGGACTGATCTGTAGATATTCAGGCTTTTTTTTGTATTAGTAAATTTTAATGTACTTTGTACCGTTTAGTGGAGCAAAGATCAAGTTTTTGTGGGCACAAGAAAGAGCAAAAAGACACTGGGAGTAAAGGCAGAAGTGGGATTGAAACAACATTGATGGTGTGACAGAGGCGGAATGTGAAGGTATGTTGAAGGCTAACACTGATTCTAACAGACATCCATGTCTTGCAGCTTAAAAGGACACGCACCAGTTGAACGTAGATGCCTGAGACTAAAGCCAGTTTTTTTTTAAAAAAAAAAAAAAAGGTTTTCAGATAAATCCCCTGAGGATTGTTGCTCTATACTGGAACAGGCATAAAAATACCATCAGTTTGTTCTTTCACTCAAATGAACTTCTTGGCTGTTTATAATTCCTCCCTTTAACCTTCCCAAAGGCAAATTTGACCCTTTCCTTCATTTTTGAAACAATAATTTCAACCTAAATAATTCAGGTTGGCCCTCGTTCAAAAGCCTAAACTTCCTCTGTCTCATTTAACTTCTTTCTCTTATTCATGCAAAGTTTTTTTTTTTTGTTTCAGGATCACTATAATTTCAATATATTTCTGCATTGCCACTGAACAGAACAATTATATATTTATGTATGTACAATGAAAATGAATTCACACTGCTTATATCTTCATGGAACAAACATTCAAAACGCTTACATTAGATACAAAAAAAAAAAAAAATTGAGAGATATTTATATATTGTGTGACAGGTGAGTAAAACTGCTAGTTAACAGCAATTAGAAAATAATAAAAAAAACAACGAACAAACAAGCAATTACGCAATTGTCTCTATACATTGTGTCTAATCTAATTTTACTCTGGAAATGACTTTTTTTTCACTAGATGATTACATTAAAATGTCACAGTAATGAAACTATAATTTTCTTAAACGAAACAAAGGCAAAATAAAAGAAGAAAAAATAATCTGTTACCTACAATATGTACACAAAGTGCAAGGAGGCACTTCAAAAGGAAAAGAAAAATCATGCTTTTAGGACAGCGGTGCAAAAAAAAATAATAATTAGCTTTATATTATTCAATTCATGCTTCTAAAACCAGGAGTTTTGAACATAGTACATAGAACATAGTAGCTCCCTTATTGTCTCCTCAGTTGAAAGATTGTTCTGAATTTTTCCTGAAGATCATAAGGTCAAAACGCTCAAAAAGCCTGAATGGTGTCAGAAATGTGCACACTGATTATTGTTATAAGAACTCTGATCTTCAAGGTTTTACTTTGATTTTATGTGATTTGATTTGAGAAGAAAACCCCCAAGTGTTTGTGTTTGTGTGTGTGTGTCTTGTTTGTGAGTATTTATCTCCATGTTGTTCGAAAGCACACTTCACTTCTGTTAGCTGAGTTTAGATATCTTCTAAGAGTGTGTTTCAGGAGCTAAGGGACTTGTGTGGCTCTAATTTCTGTGTTAGGTTGTCTACAATTATTTTAAATGTTTGTTTTAAACCCCTTTAAGTCAAGGTTAAGCTGAAATTAAAAAAAAGTACCAGAGAAAAGGAGACGAATCTACAGCAACATCACAGAGATCTCTTCATTCACTCACAGAGGCTAATGGAGATTAGCATCCAGTATTCCTGCTTTGTGTGTGTTTGACACATGTATGTCTTCTTTTTTTTAATCAGAGGCAGATATTCTAGTAACCTGATAGTCAGTATAGACTTGGCATAATGCAAATTACTGTATGTGTCCCTTAATCTGTCTGTAGTCTAAATATCAGTTCATTATTATGGACACAGCTGCAGCATAAAGGGTTTGTAGAAACAGTCTTGAGCTCTGGTGGCAAAAAACATAATGTTTACATTATTTAGGTCTGGCAGTATTAGAGGCATCCCAAAAACTGTTTGAGAAAACCAATAATTCATCTGACTGCTGCATCATTAATTCTTTCTGCTTCATTAGCTTCTGTGCTTTATCAGTGTTCAGTGTGCTTTCAGGAAGAATACTCATCGTTTGTAGTGTTTACTTTATGTGCTGGGAATCTTCCCTTTATACTTTTTAATCATTACTTTTCTTCCAAACCAGATTTTTGCATTTAGCTGTCATCTTTAAATAACGATTAAAAAAAATTGTGCTAAGAGGCCATTTTTTGAGGCAAAACGTTAATACTATTGAGCAACATTTTAGGATTATAATGTTTTTCTGTGTAAAATGGAAGCATAGAAGCCTGAGTATTTATTGTGGCTTGTTGGGCTTTTTTTAAAATGAGAATTTTCATATGGAATTATGACTCTGAAATATGCCATTGATAGAAATTTTACCTCAATAGGATTTTGGCTTAATTTGTGCTCTTTATTTATGCTCTTTATACTTAATTTATGTTCTATATAATCTCTATATTTAGGGACATATATTTATTTATTTTTTAAATAGAAAATTTCTTTTAAAACAAATTAACTTATAATTTCATTGGTTTCAAAAAATTACTTTGGGGGTAAATGGAAAAGTGCTCTGTAAAGTTTAATACTTAGGGCAGCGGTTGTCTTTGCATTTACGATGACTCATTTTCTTTGCATCACAGTGGAAAATGTGAGATTGTGTGGCAAAACGATGTCAGGAAGGAAGTGCAAAATATCTGTGATTCGATTGGTCCCAGTTTTAATGTGGTCATGTTTTATCTCTCACTCTCGTTTTCTCCCTGTGATGCAAATAAATTAGTTTGTTTAATCTTTCTCAGTAGATAAAACAAAGGAGACGTCCATTTTTTGATTCTTCTTTTTACAAACAAAAAACTAAAAAAAAAAAAGGGAGTGGGTAAATATTAGCTGAGTTGACTTGTTTGTGCTTTAAAATTCCACTTTGACAATGTTTGTTTTCCTGTCCTGTCCTGCCTACTATCATTTGCTATCTGTCAGGAATGGTTAATTGCAATCAGATAATAAAAACTCTGAAAAGTATGACTGAAGATGAGCGATGTAGCTAGAGGAAAAATGGCCTTGTGCACATGTTATAATTGCTTTGATATGGATATAAAGATAGCTTGTTTAACACAGATTGCATTGGCTGTGATGATTAATGAACTGATTCCCACTTATCATGTGACGTCAATGAATCACCTTTTAGGAAACTTGGAATATCGCCTCAGCAAATCTGTGCTTTGCAGCTGCTCTGTCTCTCTTTAAATAACCAGAATGTATTGCTATGACTGATTTATCTGACATTATTTCTTTTCTCCTTTCCTACTCTGAGCCTTGAAGTATGTTGTGCAAGTATCTGCTACACAGAATATTACTGCGCTCTAACAGGTGAGGTATAATTCAGGTATCAGTTCACGGTTAAGTGAATTAGTAAAACACATCAGTCAGACAAATACAAAAACCTTTTAAAGGGACTAATAAAAAAACTACAATAAAAAAATTAGTAGTTCTGTTCATGTGACATTTCATTCATTCTTTCGTTTTTTGTTTTCTTTTTTTTTTTCACCAGATTGGGAAGCTTGTGGAGCCCAGGAGCAGGGGTTCTCTGTGCTGCCATTATTCATGTTTCCATGGTTCTTCCTCAACAAGCGTGCACTCCGCAGCAGAGCCATTAGTGGCTGAGGTTACCTGCAAGCAGTGAGCAGCAAGATTTAAACAGCTGATACAAGAAACTACTTAAAAAAACACATACAATTCTGAATAATTTATGGATAACATAAGTTATAACATTCAATTTTCCCACTAGTAAGATGTTGTTGTCTACTGTGCCAATCTGTTCAGTTTTTATGAAACCTTTTGTAAAGCATTATTTATCATAATTTGTGTGTTTAAATATATATCTTTACCAACCTTCCAGTCTGTGGTAAATAAAGTTATAAAGTGATTTTTACATGGTGAAAGCATATAAAAAGCATATGTTTGAGCTGGAATTACTGTCCGAATTATTCTGTTCACTTATGCTTTCAGAGGGAACGTGGCATATAGGTTTCACCAATTCTCTGCAAGTGAGCCAATCCTGTCAAACAAATGGAAAAATGTAAGAAAGCTATCCAAAGATACATATTATTTTCTTACACTAGAAAACTTGGAAAACATGTTTTATAATAAAAGTAATTTGCACAATTATTACACCAACTGGAAACTTCTTGATTGTTTTTGGTAGATATAAGAACAGCAATCTAAAGTCTCAATTCACACAGCTTCCCCTAAACATGTAAATTAAATTGTGTAGCTTTAAGAACAGACTTAAAACTTCCCTCGTTGCACAATCCTATAGTTCGTGTTAGCTTAGCTTATCCTGATCCATCCCTTTAGTTATGCTGCTATAGGCTTAGACTGCTAGAGGACATACTGACCACATTTCTTCACTCTGCTGTGTCCCTTTACTTTCCATGTTTGCATTTATTATTGTTGCTGCCATTAACTTTATCTCTGTTTGTCTTTTCAAAGACATGATGTCATCTGTGTTTGTCTCTTTCCTGTTAGCTTAGACCCCAGTCAGCTGAGGCAGAAGGCCACCTATCCTGAGTCGGGTTCTGCTAGAGGGTTCTTCCTATTAAAAGGGAGTTGTTTCTTTCCACAATGGGCTGCTCAGGATGGGGGATTGAGCTGAATTGATTATTCAACCCAATCAGCTGGTTCCTTAGTGTTTTATTTTTACCAATTGATTGGTATTTTTGTAAAGTGCCATGAAATGACTTTTGTTATTAACTGGCGCTTTATAAATAAACATTGAATTGAATTGAAGGTTCAATCAGAACATTTTGTTTTGCATTTTGTTGGTTCAACTTTTTTCAACATTGAAACACCACAGAAGAAAACAGGAACTTCTGGAAAACCAACGATGGTCATGCCTATGGTAACAGAAGACTTTTTGTCACTGACCTGGAAACAAACCACAAATGTATGATGATAACAGACACAGACACAGATGGTAAAAATAGTTAATGATACAATATATGCACTGTACTTAAACAAGGTACAAATACTTATGAAAAAATGCACTATTATAGGTGTAAATGCATTGTTGCAAGCGTGCTTCATCAATGTGAAATGGAATTAGAAAACTATGTTGCGGTATCTAAAAGCAAAACAGAACAGAAAACAAATAAAACAATCTAATGACTGGATAAGCAGCTTTTGCATCACATTTCTTGTTGATAAATGGAGACTCTGAAATGAGGATATAACTTTAACTATAGATTACTTGTTACAGGTTGCTGGTGTTGCTTAGCAACACATTTCAGCCTTAAATAAATTAATAAGCGCCTCATCTTTTTTGGTCAGCTAAGTGTGACCGGGAAAAAGCACTGATTATTTTGATTTTTTTTTGTTTGTTTTTGTTTTTGCACATCTTGATTTCACTGCATATATTTTACAATTAGCAGTAATAGATGTTATCAGAAAAAACCCTGAAAGGAATTACTCAGTGACATTTTGGTAAAGAGGTGGGTGTGAAGAATATACAGTATGAGTTGCTAATTAGCAGTAACACTTATATGTTATATATCTCTATATGTTTGATTTCAGAGCAAATGAGTAACATTTGCATCTAAGATTTACGTGCATCCACTTCTTTGTATGAAGCTAAAAGAAGTAAAACAGATGCTAACTAAATAAAATATAAATAGGAAATCTGACATAAACAATATTGAAGACTTTTTTTAAAATTGATTTTGTTATGAAAGACATGAGCCAGTTAAATAATTCATCAGTATTATGATGATTGATCTTTTTGGGTAGTTGTGGTGATTATAGGGAGAGAACCTTTTTTATCTGAACATGTTTTGAGCCTTTCTTTAAAAAATAACACTATTAATTCAACACAATAGCTGCTATTACAGAAGATTGACCACAGACAGTGAATTCATTGTTGTTCTCTCCGTTCACTTGTGAAATAAACAAAGGATGCAATTATCTCACTGTGTGCAGAGGTTCAATGCAAAGCAAATAGAATCAAGCAGAGGTGCAGGGTGAGCATGCAACAATGGGGTTATGGATGCCTCTATGTTAGAAAGTATTAATTGTACCTTGCATTCATCTACTAAGACAGAATTGTTAGCTGTGGCAGTAGCAGTTGTTGAAGCAGTTGCGGTTAAAACGCACTGGTTGGAATTGTTTTCATGGTGGTTCTTCATGTCATCATAATAGGACTGGGTCTTTGTCATCATCTCAATGTCATCAGATTTAGCCATGTGTGCGTCCAGCTCATCCAATTCTGCTTTCGACAGGTGGTACACGATCCCTGCGCCGTAGGAGTCACCCACCACGTTCACCGAGGTCCTGAATCGGTCCCTGAAGTTAAAGAAGTTACATTAAACTACTATAAAATACTAGATAAGGTTCTCAGGTGCTTGAAAATGTGAACAGATGTAGCAGCAGAGAAGAAATCAGTGTGCAACCACAGTTTAAATTTTGATCTCATTAGACTCACAGCAGCCAATCGACAGCAACCAGCAGACTGATGTCTTGGGTTGGCAGGCCAACAGCAGTCAGGATTAAGAGCATAGTCACCAGGCCGGCACTGGGAATACTGGCTGCCCCAACACTGGCCAAAGTGGCTGTTAGACTAAAACAAATGGCAGGAAAGAGTTGTACTGCATCACATTTTTCAGACCCACTACAGCTCCCCAGATCTTTCAAACTCAGAGTGCATCTACATCTTCTGACACCAAACATTTGTAGACAATTAATGCATCTCACAGCTTACAGATAAACATTGATATTCATTGTCTATTTTTGCTTGTGTGAAAGGCAAGGCCAGACGACCAGTAGAGTGGGCCCTTAAATGAGGGCGATAGGATGTTTAATTTGAGAGTTCATTGATTTATGTGCCATAAAAATGTCAGTGCAAGATGTCATCCATCTTCAACTCTCTATTATAAGAAGGATATTTGGCTGAGACTCATGAAAAAAGAGCACGAGGCCACTGTTTGTCTTCCGGCTTAGCATGAGGCATGACACTGTTGATGCTTCCTCCTGCTGGTTTATTTCTTTCATTGTCCATTTTTTTCCTAAATTGGCTGGCATGGACCACACAGGCTTCTAACTTTCCTGTCTTTACTTTACTGTTGAGTTTTTCATCATTTATCAAGAGTTCAAAAGCAGCTGCATGTCCTCTTAATCGTAATTTTAATTGACCATATATTTAAAAAATGTATATCCTTAATTCGCAGATAGCAGCTACCAAACCATGCAACTAAATAAACTACAAGTATTCATAAGTAAAAAGAACAAGTGTTTTTCTTACCTGACTGTGACAATCTGACCCGGGTCAAGTATGACACCATTCATCTGAGCAATAAAGATGGCAGCCACAGCCTCATATAGAGCAGTTCCGTCCATGTTGATGGTGGCTCCGACAGGGAGTACAAAACGAGTTACTCTTTTATCAATACCCAGATTTTCTTCCAGACAACGGAAGGTGACAGGCAGTGTACCAGCACTAAAGATAAAAGAAGGAAGATGGAAAAAAAAACAAATGTATATTTTAGAGTGTGTATATAGTAAAATTATCTTAATGAGCGAGACAACACATTCTATCATTCCCCATTCGTGTATTCATGCAGCTGACCTGGAAGCTGTCCCCAGTGCAGTAATCCAGGCCTGGAAGATGCCCAAGAAGAAGGTGAAAGGGTTTTTCCTGGTGATAACAAAGTAAATGCTGGGCAAAAAGATGACTCCGTGGATGATGAGGCCAACAATCACAGTCACCATGTACATGCCAAGCTGCCTGGCCACTACCTCCAAATCCTTGATGGAGATGATCTTACCACAGATTAGACAGGCAATACCAAAGGGAGAGTACCTTTTGGGGTGAGAAACTAAAAGTTACTATGTCAAATTAAGACTGTGGAATGAATGCAAAATAAAAAAGGTGTACAGAATCACCGGTATTTTTTAATATTATGTTCTTTGAAGAATAATTTGACTAGAAGCAAAGAAAATAGACACAGGAAAGCGAAGAATGATACAGACCACATGATCATGATGACAAGTTTCATCACAATCTCATTGAGAATATTGAAGAATTCGATCATGAGTCTGGCCTTCTCTCCCATTTTTCCCATGCAGATGCCAAATGCAATAAAGAAACCAATCAAACCTGTGACAATAAATCATACATGCATCAGCATTTAAAGAGAAGAGTATGCGAAAAGCTATGGCTTTAAAGTTATGACCTGAATGTCTTAACAATTCTCTTTGATGATTATTAAATATATTTACAATGGCACAAAGATAAATCAAAAATGATAATCGGACCAGTTCAATTCGATATAAATGTCACAGCAGCCAGAAACATTTCCATCAGAAACATTTATCTGCCTTTTGCCTGTTAGCAAAAGCTGAAAATGCTTAAAGAAAGACATGAAACAATATGCCTGATATTGCATCACCGTGATAGTGTTGCCAATCAGGCTGTGTTGGCATGCTTATGACAGAAGTTAGCTTAAGGCAGCGTGTCTACAGTAAACATATGTAGTTACTGATTAGTTTACATACCCAAAACATTCATGCCACTTTTGAACTGAAGGGACTTTTTGATGATGTACTGAGGCTCATGGGTAACGTTAGCCACAAGGCCCTCCACACTTGTGGCATTAACTTCCTCCACAATTGCCACCTCCACTTTCTTTGTGACTGTTTGGATCTGGATAAAGTAAAATTCATATATGAAACACACATGGTTGAAATTAAATCCCCATTTGTTATTATTATCTGCTAGCATTAGCATTTCAACTAGCTGCTACAGGAAGTTAGAAAAGTGGCTGTTTAAATCTGTAGTGACTCACTGGGTTGTTTCTTGATTTTTATTATGTAATGAAACAGACAATTATTATGCACTGTGTTGCTGAGTTTCAATATTGGTGTTGTTGAAAACCCTGTATAATTATTAATTGCCACATGACAGAAATTTCAACAAACATTTACTGATTGAAAATCTGGGAATGGCAGGACAGAGCTTCTTTTAGCTTATCCGAGACTATGACAGTGCATTTTTTCCTACTAATGTTTAAACTGTAAGTATTAAATCTGAATCTGCCCTCAACCCTGCTTTGGTAAAGTGGTAAGTCACCTTATTTCCGCAAAATTAGATTTGGTTTTAAATGTAGTATCTGATTTTATATATTACAATGCAGACAAATTGTGGCTATAAAAAACACTTTAACACCAAAAACAGTGTAGGTGTGTGCAACAACCTAGTTTTTTTTACCTGTTGAAAACAAGCCTGCACCAGGTTCTCTGGGAAAAGGTTTCTGATCAGATCAAAGAAGGCATCTAAGCTGGACACGTCTTCATTTTCCTCGCCCTCGCCAAGATTCTCCTTCAATTTGGGGTTACCGGGGTGAATGACTAACACCAGGATGACTCCCAGGACAGCAGCAATAACAGTGGTTGACATGTAGTAGACCATAGCTCTGGTACCCAGGCGACCGCTAGATTTTGCGTCCAGACCAGCCAGACCTGCACCCAAACCAAGAAAGCTCATGTTTACCTGGTAATGAATAATGAGTGGAAATGTTGACTAAATTCTGAGGGAACAAGTGCTGAATACAAAGATCATTAGTGGAATCATTGTGTTATGATGGCTTCACAGTAGTACAGTAGCTAATGAATTCAATTGTTATTGTAACTGGATACTACCATCATGAGCTGCTTGCTTTTCTAAAATGTGTAGACACAAAATGCTGAGCATGCATTAGATTGGTATAGTCTCCACTGCACCTGTGATTAAACTGGAAATGATGAGAGGCAGGATCAACATCTTTAGCATCCTCATCAGGATGTCTCCAGGAAAAGCGATCACCATGACTATATCTGGGTGTATTGGAGAAGCGACACGAAGCAACGTCCCTGCTACAGCTCCCAAGATCACACCTGGAGAAAAATAATGAAAAAGCTTTATATCACTAAATCGAGGTGGTCTCAATTTAAGTAAGACAACACATTTCAAAAATAAAAAGAATCCGATATTACTTTATTATTACTGAGCTATACAAGAGGCTGTTTGCTAAATGTGAATGACATGTCAGTATGTTCCAGAGGTCTGTTGGTTTATTCAATGGTAACACTGCAAAGCTTTCTAAACTTTCAAAATAAACCAAACATGTACTGTTTTATTTTGGTAGTATAGTGCCATAGAGTGTAGGATGTGTCTCTTGGATATTTGGGTATTTCTATGAGCATTGTGCTGTCTAGGGTTAAATTTGCTGGGATGTCCATTCCTGGATAAAATGACAATCTTTACTGTTTTCCACTTGTGTATGAATCTTATAATTTTAGGATGAAAAACTCTAGACAGGCAGGAACAGCTGCTTCTTTATGAATAAGGCTGACATCTTTCCTACTTGGCAATATATCAACACACACCTGAATCCTTGAATCTGGGAACATTCTTGAACTTTTCAAAGAGATGCTAACATTTTGTTGTAATCGGGTAATCAAATATCTATATTATAGATATATTTATTTTTATATTATGTTTTTCCATGTAACACATGATTTTTGCCAAAAAATATAGTTGATGTCTGTGTGGTCTGACCTCTGCCCCAATGGCCTCTTCCACTGTTTATGATAACAGACCAATTCTTTCTATCCTCAAGTCCACCAACATTCTATGGACTGAACACCCAGTTAATTTGGATCACATTCACCTTCTTTTACCTTCTAATTGGCCTCCTGTCAGTCAAGTGATAGATAATCATTGATCTCATTGGCTCATTGAAATTATGTAAGCTCTGTGAGTAGTGTGACATCTTACAGAGGCTCAGGATATAAAGCATGACATCATCTGAACACATGGAGAGATGAAGAAGCTGTACAAATGCAGAACTTTAGAACTGGAAGAGCAACACAACTCTAAGTTTTGCATTCAGGTTTTGACTTTCTCCTTTCTTTTGGTTTGAACAGGTTTTTCTGTATAGAGTTTGCAAGTTTTCTCAGAACATTCATGGGTTTTCTGAGTATTCTAGTTTCCACCCAGAGCCAGAAAACGTTCACGCTAGACTGAGCAGCAACTCTGAATTGTCCCAAGGTGTGAGTGTGTGAATGGTTGTCTAGACTGGTGACCTGCTCAGGATGTAACCCCCCCTCTTATCCAATAACTGCATCATCCATCAATGGTTAAATGGTTTTAACCTGCATTTTTTTGGTTCTGCTTCTAGGCAATTCTCTTTTTAACCATGTACCCCAACACAACAAAATGTGGAATTAAATCAGCTTTTTTTTTAAATAAATCTATTTAAAAATCTCTTCATCATCTGCATCATGCTGTTTTTACACCAATAATTTCCCTCAGAACATAATGAGCAGCTGATTTTCAAGCATCACCACAAGCTGTTTGGGTATCCAGTGAATAGGACAGATTCTTTTAATTTTTTGTTGTTCTATAGCAACAGGTGGCACGGTCCCGAGGAAAGTCAGAACACCCAGTCATCATGTCTGCTACACTGAACACAGATGGCATCTCATCCATGTTTCCAGCAAGCTGCAGAAGTGATCTCACAGTTAACAACAGACTGAGCGTGGCTCTGCCTTTTTATTACACACATGGAAGGAAGAAAAGCTTTCTTACCAAGAATGGTGAGTGTGAGCAAGAGGTTCTTGAACATTTTGGAGCAGATTTGTGCACATTTTGACTGAGGCCTGGCCTCGATGGGCTCCAGGTGACTCTCGTGCATCCTCACCTCCACTTGTTTAGGCATACTGTTGGCACTGTGGCAGAAAATGCAAACAAAGAGAAGAAATAGTTCATTAATACGATCTTCTAGTCTAAGCAAATCATGAAAACACTCTTCACTATACAGAGTAAATTTCCAGCATACGTAAAATAAGGTTTTATCAACTCAATACCAAGATTCAGCCGCATATTATGGAGAGCATTTGGATCATAAAATGTCTCTGAAAATCAGATTGAAGGAAAAAAAGCAGAAAACAATGGAAAATGTGAAACATTGGAGTGTTGCCAAGTTGTAGGTCCAAGACTTTTCATGGTTTCTGTAGGATCCAATTCATGGATGCTGCATAGAAAACTGCAGCCTTTAGCCATGACAGACTGAATGTTTAGCTTGTCAAGCTTAGCCAGTTTTTTTAAGAAAATTTTCAACATGAATAAAGAGATTGCTGTTCTGCTGAGAGCATTGGCTGTTACTGTCAACACACAGCTCATTTCTCACTTAACAAAAAAATTTACCATAATATTTATTAATCAATAAAGTTATCGGAAATGTTGATATTAAACAGGCCTGGTGTTGTTGTATTGTAAGATATTGTGGTGAATGTGAATGATTGTATCTGATCAGTGCATAATGCAGACTAACTCAAAGCAGCAAACTTAGATATGTCAAAGAAAAAAATGGATGAGAAAGAAAAATAAAACAAGAAAGGGCTAAACTGACAAAGATTACTGAAAATATTTTTTGAAATTGTTCTGTCATTATTTAAAAAAATTCACAGGAAGTTACAGAAGGAAGAACCTTGTGAATTTGATTGGATATAAAGTGATTGATAAGCAACACAATGCAGTTTAATGAAACTCCATTAAGGGTTGAATGAAGTAGAAGGGAAGCGATGGATTTCAATCAAAAGTGCCCAGCACCTGGATTTGTTTTAAAGATGACTTTTAAGACCCTGGGTTGTTAGTTGTTTGACTTCCCAACCCTTTGCAGTGTTCTAGGTCAATTACAGAAAGTAACTAGAGTTTCAAATATGGCTGTAAAATGAAAGCAGCGTTTACCAGAACTTTGGAAAGATTTGAAAAGATTTATCAACATGCTCCACCTCCAAAGGTTCGTGGTAGGGCTAAAAGTACTACCTCCCTATTAGGGCCATTTTCAGGTAAAATACTTCTCACAGGAGCTCCTGTTTCCTGCATTTAATAAGAGTTATTTTTTTTTTTTTTACTCTTTAACATTTAAACCAGACTGAGTTAAAGTCTCCATAAAGTCTTTTTGTCAGTTTTTTATATGCAAAAATACATTTTGAATGTGAAGTTGTTAATTACTTTTTTTTTTTATCTTGGTTATAAAAAATACATCCTTAATACCTAAAAACTATTGAATTGCAAGAAGAATATAACAACTTTGCTTAGTGTTATTTTATAAGTGGGTAGATTCTTACACTTGCACACATTTCCCTCAGCTTTGTGTCCGAAAGCATTAGAACCTTGACTAAAAGTAGACCACCTGGTCAGCCTCCAGCCACACAGATGGAACAGTCCTATCTCATCATCTTCATTTAAAAGCAAAGTGTGAATTAAAGAAAAAAGAAACGCAAAAAGCAAGCAAATTATTTTACTACACCGTTGTTATTTCAAAGAAAAGCTATATATTTTATAGAAAATCAGCCTTTATTAATTTGTCAAACTCAACATAATAAGAAAAAAGGAGTTTTGATAATGCAATCTTCCATTTTTTGCACTGTGTTACACTATTTTTAGCTCATAAAAAGGAAGCGACCAAAATGATGTTAAGATCATCTCATTAGCACCTCTTGCTCCGAGTCAAAGGCAAATTGCAGCAGGTCTGAACAGATGGAGAAGAAAAACACAAATACAGCAAGTAAAGTTTTAGTAAATGCTGCATTATTTAGCATCACTTCAAAACAAAGAACAATGGCAAAGTGGGGTATAGTATATTAATATAATTCACATGCTATAAACACCTTCATCTTTGATTAATGCTTTATTACCTTAGAATTAAATGTCTAGTCTCAAACAAATATCTTTATAAAGATTTAAAATATCTACATCCACGGAGCCCACCAGGTCTGGGAAATTCAAATTTAGAAAACAGTGACTGCAAAAAACTAACTAAGAATTTATTAGCAACAAATAAATGTTCCTTGAACAGTTATGAGAAATGTTCAAAACTGCAGAAAATCTGTTTCTTCTTCTTATTTTCTAAAAGGGTCTTCTTTTACAAACTGATTAACCCTGAAAGAAAAATTAGTTAGAATATTTATGTTGCAGAACATTTGAATTTAAGCAAATCACTAGGAATTATATCTGTTTTGGTAGGATACTTTTAAAATAAAAAGTGAAATCCTTTAGTTAAAATGTTATTTTTACCCTTGTGACAGAGTTTTGATCAATCATCTCAGAGTAAACTTTCACATTCTTTGAAAGAAAAAGATGCCAACAAAATCTATGCCTAATAATTTCATGTATATCAGTAAAATAGTCAAAAGAGAGTTAAAATCCATTATAAAATAATTTACAGTGCCTACTTACTTCATTTCTGGGGGAGTTGAGGTTAGTGCTATGTACATTAACCACGACCAGATCTCCAGACTTTGGTAAGTGAAAGTGTATCCACAGAACAAAGCGTCTGAAGGATCACGAGTGATCCATCAAAAAGTCTTGCCAGGTGTCAGCAGAAAAGGTCCGAGGCACTTAAAATACCAGAATTCTGCTGACAGCTAGCTACTCTTAGCTGTCCACCCAGACCGAGGCATCCAGAGAGCAGCGAGTTAACGAATCACACCACAGAACAAGTCACAGTCGCAGCAACCTGAGTTGGCCTATCCTAATGTTTCCAATAGCCCCCCTCAGCCACCAGCCCCCACCCTCTGACTTCACCACCACACTAATATGCACACACATATAACAGATGTATGAGTAAATACATAATCAAAAGAACAAATGGAGGGAGGGGTCAATTTATATGTGTAATTTTTAAATCCTTCAGGGACCCTCCATCCCCAGCACTCTGTTTTCCCACAACAGTGTATACTTCTAGATTCTCTCAGCTTCAAAGGATAGCATGAGAGAGGTCAGGCTGTTGGAGATGAGCCTGATGATGCCTGCTAATGACACAATGTGGACAGTGGTGCTTTGTATGTGATGATTTTGCAGAGAAGGGAAATAAACAATAGGGGAATGCTGGACAGACAATTTAATATCCATAATGTTAAGCTGTGATGTTCTGATGGACAGTGCACGAGAGGTTCATTATGTTGCTCACTGTAATCAAGAACACATATAACATACACGATCATGCTATAGTCATGTCTCCCTCACCCACATACGACAGATATAGAGTTGTGTAATCTCACTGTTAGAAAAAACTCACAAACTGAACTGAACTAAAAAACACAAATTACCGATGTGATTCATGTGAGGATGTTGTGATGCTGATTTCTCTTTAGTCTCCCAGCAGCATGAGACTTCACATCCCTTTGAGCAGTTTCGCATTATTCTAATTAAGGAAAACGTGTTGGAAAGCTACTTCCTCTTTAAACAAATGACCAATCGCACAACAAAAGCCAAGGAATGCAAACTCTCTCTCTGCAAAGCTTGTGTCATGAGAAATCACTCATCCTAAATCCCTTGATATGTCATACTCATTCTAAGGGCTCTCCGAGGGAAAGAGGTGCGTTTTCATGATGACAGCAAGGGACTGGGACAGAGAAGAAAGGGTTACAGGAGGGAAAAAGAGGGACACAAGATGAGAAGGGGGTATTGGGGTCACATCAGCACCTCTCAGCCAAAAAGAGGGGCCTGTGAAGGGACGGCTGAGGCAGCCATCCCTGCTCTTGGCTGGTACCATGTGAAGCTCTCTGCTTCCTCTCTCTTCGTTCTGAATGGCTTTGTTTCACACGCAAACAGTGGCAGTGGCCCCTACTCACCCGGCCAAGTGCCGCATCCAAACTGGCAGCGGCAAGAAAAGACGGGTGGGGGCTCGGGTGTGAGGGAGAGCGAGGGCTAAGTGAGGGGGGGTGGGGTAATGGACATGTCCAGAATGCCAGTTCTTTCAGGCCACTGATGTCATGCCTGTGCCCACCGTGGGAGAGCAGCGGAGGGACTAAGGCACCCCTTTTTTTTTCTTTCTCTCTCCACAGTCCCTTTTCCAGGATGAATGAATCTTTCAGAAGCGGCAACCCATTGTGTCCCATAATCGACGGCGATTATCCCAATTTTATGCAGCCTTCCCAGTGCGAGGAGGTTCCCCGAGTGCTGGCATTGAGGGCCTCTGCGATGTAGCAAGAACCACAAGGGGTTGTCCTAGCAACACTGTGGCTTAGCTAGAAGGGGATGAAGGGGAATGAGGAGGCTTGCAGTCACACATCCCAGCACATAAACACAACAGACTTATATTTATTTTTACCTCAACAAAGGAATTTCTTAAATTTCTAAAAGAAAAAAATAAAGTGTTTGATTTTGAATGTTCTGTCAGAGTAAAGCATTTAGATTATTTTGATGTTGTATTATTAATGAGCTACTGTCACACATTTCACTATACAGTCCCACTCTGCCATTCACAACATGCGCTTACATAATATTCAACAAGTGTGAATCAGTGGCTGGTTGAGTGGATGCACACAGCACAGACAGACATGTAAATGAGAGTCCAAGTTTCCCACTGGTCTCTCGAGGGGCCTAGTTTCATGATTGGTGCATCACAAAATACTGTGAGGTAAAGACAACTAGATCTGGGCCAAGTTCCGGATATATCTGCCCCCCCCCCCGTGACTCCCCTGGGCCTCAACACCACTTGCTTTACAGTGGGAAGAATTGGACTCACACATAGTGGCTGCTCAGATCAGATATTTAAACTCCAGATTCTTCCCAAAAATCTCTCAAACACTTCAGGTTAGGACGTGCCTAGGAAGTGGGGGGAAAAATTCCTGCATCTGAAAAAAGGGACACTTAGTTACTCTGCACTTCATCATGCATCTTTACTTCTGTTAGAATGAATATGTTAAATGATAAAGAATCTCTCTGGTGAGAAAATGACTCCAAACATTGTCCAAATGTATCTTTCTTTGTGTAGACATATTTATGAATTTACACCTAATTGTTCTTTCTTTACCGACTGATGCACAGACCATCGGGAAACTTGAGCCTTCATGAGAGAGCGGGTGCAGAGAGCCACTAAGTGGTCCTCTAGCTTTATTGACAGACTTCCAAATGGACCCTAGAGTGTGAGTAAAACTGGATCAAAGCCTTGGACAGTGTGACTGAAGCAGTTTTTTTAGAGTCAGTTTCATGCTGACACTCATTGTTTTCAGACTGAATTGTAACAATGAATAGAGAACGCTGAAGAACATTAAATTAATGTCAATAGATGATACTGTCTTGTTTTGTGTTACATGCTGCAGAGGAGATGAATGAAAATGATAACATGATACTCCTAAAAGTAAGTTGGGAAAATCATGGTTTTACAAACAAGGATATTAACCAGGTGAGATTCACTTTATGAATCACAAATTATATATATATTATATAAAAGTACACATTTTATTTTATACTTTAGCAATAGTTCTGAAGGCTAGAGCCCTCAGCTTGGATATATGGGTGTGAAGGACTGACATTAAGCACCATGGTCAGAGTCTGGGTCTTAAGCACAATGCTGCATTCACTGACAACTAGGAACTCCAACATTCCAACCTTCTCAGATACATAATTCACCTCAGAAATCAACATTTGACTTCAAAATTGTATAAAACATTAGAACCAAATACCTTCAGCTCATTTCTCAAAACAGCTGCTGCTGAGGACGTGCTATGATTTGTAATAATGAAGCCATTTTTTTTTTTTTTCTACTGTAGAGTTGAAAAATGTAGTAATAAAACATTCACAATTTCTACTTGAGACACACATAATGAAGCAATACCACAGATTACTGAATTAGCTTTCACTGTAGCTGATATATGTAGCATACAGCTACTCCTCTCCTCTCTCGAGTCAAGCCAACAGCTTTTGTAAAGGTTGACTTGTAACTGTAAATAACTGAAGTTTTCACGTGGAGGAACAATTTTAAAGAATCAAGGGCTGCTTTTTTTAATTAGCTTAAATGTAAATGCATCAAACGTGTCTATCCATTTACCATCCTTGAAGTTTCCTCTTCTTTTTTAGCACATGTTCATAATGAGGTCATTAGTCATGAGAGAAGGAGCATGTGGGAATCTTGAAGCTAGTGTGGTGGTTTGCATTGATCTTTCTGATGTGAACAATATCACTGTCATTCTGCTTTCACAGCTTATTATCCCAGTGGCATTGTAACACAGTCAAGTAAGGTAACTGTGTTTAATCTGAGACAGATTTTACTTCTATTACATTTAATTCAGACAAAATCAAATTTACTTGTGGAGTTCCAGTTGAGACACTTAAGACTTCTAGCTTTCTGTATTCCTCTGCCATGAATTATTTTCATCCGTGTGCTTCTTTTTTTTTTTTATCTGAGTCTTTCTAAGCTGAGACCAACATGATTTTATCATTGCTTTTTCACTGCCCCATTTCCCCAACCTACATTACTTGTTTACAGAAGGAAATAGAAGCGGAGAAGAAAAAAAAACATCCCAGATTTATCTCATCTCACTACTTATGCAACCTTCCTCCACTAGATTAGAGGTTCAAACCTATTGAAGACACATCCATCTTCTCTTGCGCCCCTTCTATAGCCACTCCTATATAAATGTTGTGTATGAAGCAAAGCGCTGTACTAATATTAGCACTAGAGCATCTGTTTAAAAGAACTTGCTATGTAGCACCTCCAGAGATTTTGACAGCTTCAGCCCGATCCCCACAGGAGCTCATTAAATCAGCCAGCGAGGCAGGACCACCACACCCCTCTCCACTACTACCACCATGGTACAGCAGTACCTGCTATGGTACTGACACAGGAATGGCAGGAAGAGTTAAAACAAGAGAAATAATTTAATACAAAGAGAGATCAGAGTCCATATGGGTGGGGGGTGAGACGTGAAGATAAGGGTGGAGACGAACAAATCAAATTGTGATCTTGTGAGACAAAGAGGGTGTAAAAAGGCTTCAGTGTTGTCAAGTTATCACTAAATACATGAGAAGCTGACATCTGTGTCGGGCAGCTGGCTTGCTGAAGTGGAATTACTGCACAAATCTCGTTTCATACATCACTAAACTCACCTGATACTCTTTCAGATTTAAATACACGGAGAAGATTCAACACACTCATTTTCACAGTGTTCCCGCCTAACTCATCTCACCTCTACATCACATTTCTGTTCACATAAATGCAAATACAAACAGGTAAACACGCATGCAGGGTTTTACACTGACACTTGATCGTAAATCTCACTCTGATGGCATTTGTTGTGGAGGTTGAAGTCTTACACAGAGATGGATGGATGTTCCCTCACTAATTAAACACTGGAATCTGTAGGGACCAAACACAGCCAGAAGCAATGGCCATGGCTCTGTCTCATCACACCACCCCGCAGTGTTGACAGAAAAGGCATTCCAGCAAATGCACACACAGCTTATTACATCAGCCAGCTAAGCCATATGAACATACACACTTACACACAATAGTTGTTTGAGTGACATATGGGCTTTGTTGTTGTGTTTTTATCTGTTAGTGTCTGCGTTGGAAGTGAATGGAGACTGCAGTGAGCTCTGAATTGTAGGATCAATAAAAATGTCTGACTAACTCTGGCACACACACAAAGCTGAGATGGGGTAAAGCTCTAAAAAATTTGACTAAAAGAAGATTTAAAAAAGAAAAATAACGAACAGAACATTACAACAGAACAATCGAATCAGTGTAGCCAAAGAATAATTCCCAGTTGATTACAAAGAGCCTATTTTAATCACTTTTAATAGAATGCCACACGAATTTACTTTGGACAAAGTTTTTAAAATGATGTATCATGACAATTGAGACAACCTCCTCACATTCTCAGCTCATTATGCAGATATTTCATCAGGGTTGTTAGAATGCCATGTCCTTCCACTGCATTGGTAATAAAAATACACAACCCATAAATATGTACAATATGAAATTTCCCATATTGTTGTTGCATGACATGATACCATGACACCCAAGCTAGAAATAAGAGACGCTTGATGACATTGAATGTGTGCTTAACGTTGTCAAAAAGTATATTTTAACTAAAAGCAAAATTGTTTAACTGAATCTGATCGAGCCGATTTGATGCCTGAACTTAACATTTAAGAAGTCCAGTGAACCCCTCGGGGGAAATCCAGAATTTTATTCTCCACATGCACCTGGTCCAATATAAAATAGAATTTAAAAAAATCAATCAATTAATTAAAAATGAATCTAATCTTAAAATGATGCTAAAGTTGTCTGAATTCAATATTTTATAACTTCAAATTGTAATATATGATATACATCACACCCTTAAGTTAGTGCAACAAAAATCTCTCATGGCTAAAACAATCTAAAAAATCTACAATATACATATACTATTTTCATTACTATAAAACAACACTAGATATATATGTTGGCATGGATCTTTACAGTGGTTTTGTCAAATTCACAATCCTATAAGGGCTTATTGTTTGAGAATATAATTCTGGACATACATGTCATAAGATGATCATGTATGTGTGATCTGAGCTGTGAGAAACACACGCTATCCAAGATGTGTAGAGTACAATCTGGTTGTGGACCAGATAAGCAGGAAAGTGTGACAAAGTTGTCAGTCTCTCACTTTCACTGTGTTTTCTACAATGTGCACCTCTCTAGCTCATTGCAATCTCACAAGCTCTCTTTTTAACACATTGCCTATGTTTTTCTTTCTTCACCTCTTTTTCACACACATGTTCACCATATCATCCCTAAAACAACATGCTGTGGCACTTAAAAGAATGCCATGAATGTATGGATAGACGGATAACAGATTTGTGGCGTGTCCGATCATGTTTGGTCCTGTTTCAGTGAACAGGAGGACACTAAATACCAATGAGGCATGCTGGGTATATGGAAACTGTTTAAATCCTAAAATAAATCATAAAGACATGTGAACGTGAATGAAACTAACCTGCAAAAAACGCTCATGAAATCCTCTATGAAAGTGCATATAGATTGATTTTCATGTACAACAAAAATGTTAAAGTGAGAGCTCATGTATTAATTTACAAGTGAATAGCCAGTGGAGACCTCCACTGTACTTCAGTTCTTTGTTTTCCTTTTCACGTCATTATTTCACTTTGTCAGGCTAAGTAAATATTTCCTCGGTCGTGGGCAGCACAGGAATGCAACAGCCTGCTCACATAGGCTTTCCACCGCCTAATTAATACAATCTGCATTTAGTCACCGCCATCAAAAGCTCTTGGCAAAAGCATTGTCAATGCATTTCCTCTCTGATCCGAGTCAGAGGGAATTCCCTAGAACATATGAAGTCTAACCTGCTTAAAAATATCATTAGATAGATAGATAGATAGATAGATAGATAGATAGATAGATAGATAGATAGATAGATAGATAGATAGATAGATAGATAGATAGATAGATAGATAGATAGATAGATAGATAGATAGATAGATAGAGTTCCCAATTAACTAGTGCATTATGTGCTGAGCCAAAAGCATCTAACAAACCCCTCTCTGTGTTCATCAGCCATTCAGGCGAGCCGCTCTTGGAACACACCCGCCAGCTCCACTAGAATAATGAAGCACTTTACAGCCTCCAAGTTAGTTCACAGAATCTAGAGCTGGGAAACTGCTAACATGGGGTTCATAGGGAGGAGGGAAAACTTAATTGTTTCCTCTGTTTTTTTGTTTTTGCAAACCCTCCCTCCCCTCCTCTTTTAGTTCTGAAAAGGGAACTGACAAACAGGCAATGAACGGGTTTGTTGTGTGTTCCGCTGGACAAGTGGGTGAAGTAAACAAATCTACAGTTTAGGGTCCATCAACTGGAGCTCATCAGGATGGAATAGGCTGAGCATTTGGGAGCAGCACTCATGGAGACGGAGGATTGGTCAGGGAGTAGAAGGGGTGAGGGCTAATGCCGGTTTTGGGAGGATAAAAGGGGTGAGGGTGAAGGGTCCTGAGGGAATCAGGGGAGAGAGACAAAGACATGGAGAGGAGGGGTACCACAAGAAGTGGTAGGTGGGCATGGGTGCTGAGAGTTACTCCTCCAAGTGTGGGCATTGTATCTGGTGCTGAAATTCTCATGCATGTCCTGTTTTGGCTTCCGAAAATGTCAGAGAGTGATGAAGCCCTCCACGATTAAGCACACAATTGACAGCTCTGCTTTGCTCTCCCACAGCTTGGGCTATTTACATACTCAAGAGGAACGTTAATGCCGCCCGGTCCCCCAAAGCTGAACAAAGACACACACAAACTTGCCTCTGAGGCCCATTACGCACTTAATTGAGGATTTGTGGAACAGTAAAAATGGTAAAAGGGAAAGGAAGGAGGACGGGACTGGAAGGGGTGTGCAACAAAACCAGCTTCACTTAATCTTCAGGACTACATTTTTAGTCAATTTAGTGCTTCAGTCATGACTATGAGAATCATTCAGAGTCATTTCTGTCACCAGTCTGGTCATCCTCATTAGCATATCAATTTCATATTTTTATATTTCTGCACATTTTCTTTATTCTTACATGAAGAAAAGACAGATGCTAGCGGAATATAATTTTTCTTTAAAGAGGCCATTTCATACACATTTCACGACTTTGTGGTTATTTTTTAAGTATTAACCAGTAATATGAAACATTTCATATCTAAAAAACGTCAGGAAACACTGATTAACAGATTTTTCAATCTGTCTGCGTTAAAATTCGTGTGGTTCTGGCTCCTTCCGTCAGGCTGCTTTGTCAGCAGCTCGTTCATATTCATTGTTCGAATTTGCTGGACTCTGATTGGCTAACAAACTAGCCTATGAGAGCAAGGTATACTGTTTCCTGCCCCTCTGTGCATGGCAACGTCAGATGTCACGTCTTCCTGTTTGCTACGTCTTATGCTACAGCTTTTAGCTAGCAGCATGCTAGGTGTGGTTTAAACTGCGGGAGCTGATGAATACTAACAAACAAGGGAGTTTTGACGAAACAGATACAGGCTGTTCGAACTCAGGAGAACTCGGGTGTTATCGCCACCTGCGTAGTTTGAGAGATTAAAACTGAAAGAGAAGTTGTTGACCTGTTTTCACACCCACTATGAAGGTAAGAACACCTGTGGAGCTAAAATATTCAACAGAAACCTCAGAAAAAACGTTTTTAATGGAAGGACCTCTTTAACTGTTTTAATGCATTTTAACTTTTTTTATGTTGTAAATAATCATTTTCCTTTGTTAAACTGAGGTGTTTAGATCTTTTATAGCTAACAAAAAAACAACAAACCTAAAGCTTACCGATTGTGGCATAAAATAAAATGTTACTTCTTCTGATTGGGAATCTGTCAGTCTGAATCTTGTGTCAATTCTTCACATGAAGTCTCCCATTTGTTTGAAACAAATCACTTAGTTTGCTTTAATTACAATTCCTTTATTGCTGCACAATGGGCTGATTAGTTACAATGGCATGGTTTCTAGTACCAAGGGGAAAAAAAAAAATCAAACAAATATCAACCCTCCACCCCCACCCTGCCCTGCCTCTTCATTGCTCTTCCAATCACTCTGAGAGAAATTTCGTGACTCCCCTTGCTGACCTGAATTCCAATGTAGCAGGTGCCAGTAGGATGTGGGTGGTTTGGAGATTTCAGGGAAGAAGAAGGACAGTAACAGCTATGAAGGGGTGGGTGAGATAAAGCCCCCACGGTACCAGTAAACAATGACTCATTCCCTTCCAGCCCCCCCTCTCCAATATGTTAATGTCTGATACCAGTGATGAATATCCTCTGCATCAAAGCTGTGGATTAAAATGACACAAAGACAGAAATATTGATTCTCAACTTTTATTAGTCATTAAAATGAATTTTGCAATTAGAACACGTGTGATTCAATCATGGCTTCTGACTAATCACATGGGACAAAACACAAGTCCCACACAAGTTATGTGCAGACTCATAATGTGATTGTGGAAGCTAAATTGAGTATGAAACACACAAACTGTTAAAAGCCTAATTTTACATTAAAATAAGAAAAAACATTTTCTATCGCAACACAATGTTCTTTATCACAGAAATAAAAATGTAAAACTTTATAACAAATGACAACAAAATAACTAAGAGTTTATTTGATGTAAATATTTATAGTAATTTGCATGTTTTTATACATTTAGCTTTATTATTTAAGTGATATAAAGTTGTTGAATCTGGCAAAATAAATGCTAATATTTTCTGACTGTGCTCCTGTCAAAAGACTTTTTAATGCAAGTGTTAAAACAATCCATGTTTTATGATCCATCTCACCAAAACATTTCAAACTGCCATCTAATAAATAAAAAGGTGATAAAAATATTTATTTTGTCTAACAGATTCAGTTGGAAGAATTTAAGGTTTTTTATAAAAATGTCTCAAAGTGAAACAGCAGACGAGCTTCAACCCATGAAGGTTTTTCATTTTATTTTTTTTTGATCATCCAGCAGTCTCACCAGTGAATGCCTGTGTTTCTGTTCCTGTGCAGTCAGACAGAAGTGAAGGGAGCCAGGTTCTTTGTTTGGTCAGTCCATGGGAATGGCCTCACTCTGTTCAGCTCTCTGAGAAGTGAAACACTGATTCTATAGGCGGGACTGTAAGAACACGAATCCCTTTTTCCCTGCAGTGAGAAGATTCACAATCTGAGCTACAGTGATGAGAAGATGACCAATTCAAGCCCAAGCAAAACATCCAGTATACAGAGACAAATGAAATTGGGTGATATTTAAATTAATTAGAAAGATTTTAAGGAGAGGAGGAAATGGAGGAGAACTAGAGAAACTAAGATGGAGAAGCATAAGGGTGATGAGGACTGAAAGGAGGAACTTGATGGTACTTTGGCAGCTTCTGTGTGTTCCCAGGAGGATTACTCACACACTAGATTCAACAGACTGCCAACAAGACCACAGAGAAGCTTCATGAATGGCATCACACATATCTCCAGTTGTCCCCTGTAGTGGTCTATAGTGTCTGTTTCACCTGTGTCCTCTCATCCTCTCTACCCCCTCCTGTCCTACTGTCCTTCTTCTCTTCCCATTTCTTTCATTCCTTCATTTTTTCACAGCTTGTTCTCCACCCATTTCATTTTCACAGCCACCCCCCCCCTCTCCTTTTGTCCCTGCACAGGGAGCGAGAGGAGAGGTTTGACTTGGTCAGCAACTGATAGGTCTGGCTACCACTGCTCCCTTTTCAAGTCCTCATGGGCAGAAACAGAAAAACGCCTCTCTGTCTATTGTTTTGTCATTTAGTGAAAGAACTTATTTTACCGCCTTTCGTCTTCACTTCTTTCTCTATTGGTCAGTCATTCATTGATTTTCTCATGATTGTGTACTCCAAAATCTCACTTTATGCTGCAAAGTGTTTTTTATATTGTTCTAGTGCATTTGTTTGTAGGAACTAAAAAAGTCAAAAACAGTTGGCATGAATTAGAAAAGATAAGCAAGCATCATTGGATCTCTGCTTTCTGTCAAAGGCAGTGCCATAAATTCTTAATGCACATAACGTGCACTTTTCAAAAAAAATCTACCCATGCATGTTTACCGATTCTTTTGCTATTTAGTTCACTTTTCCAAACTCCTACAAACTGTTCTGACCAATAAGAACGTTGGCATTTATACATCACATTTATTTTGAACATTGTGCGCTTACTTTCTATTGCTTTTATATGACATTAAACTATCGCCTGCTTCTCCACAACTACATTCCCCATTTTTTGTGTGTTTATGTAAACATCTACCCTAAAAACTCCTGTGTCTTGTCTAACTTAATTAAAGTGACATCTTTGCAGATAAACAGGATTTCAGACTTGTTTCAGTCCAGTCTGATGTCAGCGCTGCTGCAGGGCCTTGTCTTGGCTCTGCTTGTATGTGCATGTTAGCCTTTGCATGACACTCCTGTGTGTACATCCTCATGTTCTTTCAAATGCAGTATTACTCAAGAACCCCCCCCCCCACATAAATCCAAGCATGTCTCACACTTTTTTCAATTTTGAGAATTGAGACAAATCAAAAAGTTGAAGGTTTATATACATATTTTTTAAACTTGTTAACTTTCGTAACATTAGACACTGTTTTTAAAGAGATTTATGCTTTTTAAAAAAATCTGCAATAAAAGAAGATAAAAAATAGACTAACAGAACAAGTCAAACAACATTATACACACCCAAGAAATTATTTTGTTTGCACTTCATAGCCATTTCTTCTGTGTAATATGAATACTGGAAACGTGCACATTCGGATTCCTAATAATCTGAATTATCATTTCTATTGGTGGATGCAAGTCAATTTCACAGCCCTCATATTATCAACACATTTCCTGGCATATAAAAAATACAATTTGCCTCCTGCAGATTCATAATGCATTTTCATCAAATGAGTCATTCTTTTCTTCAGGAGTCTGAGCTTGCCTTGAACTGTTGTGGCTGTTGTGTTTGTTCATATAAGACAAAAACCGCCACGGAGCAAGCGGAGTTTAGATAGCAGCCTTTGGGAAGCAGACAGAACACATTGTCTGCATGGACACTTCTCCCAGCAATCACTCTCAAGGCCAGAGCCTGATTAGTGACATAATGCTCATGATGTTCCAAGTCACCACCAGAGGAAATCCATCAGTTCACATCAGTCCTCAAAAGAAGATCCGCTCTTTCAGGTTTAAAGAAACAAGCACGTTACACTATAAGCCAGGAGTAATGCAGAGGGCAATCAGCTGTGGATGCCAGGAGACTTGGTTTCCATGGTGACATTGATGGTGCTATTGAAAAACCGCATATCTCTGTGAGTGTGTGATTGTGCATGCGTTTTATTATGAAGGGGGGAAAGGGCTGCAGCGATTGGCTCAAATGATAGGTGGCGTTACTAAGGTAAGCGAAAAATGAGAGACATTCAGCTTTTCCACGATTTGTGTAAATTAGAGGTTCCCTAATGTGTGTGCGTGTGTAGAGGAACAAAAGGAGGGAATTCCGAGGATCTCTGATGCATAAATCGTCATTTTTACAAACACAGAATACTAAAACCATCTTAGGGACAATTTATATAATTGGAAAGCAGATCTCTGTAAAATCCCCCAATTTCTAAAAAAAATGTCAGATAAAACCCAACCCCATAATTTATTTCCAACAGTCATTAAAATCCTTGTATGTAAAGCAATTCAAATTCAGCAGCAGCGGATCTCTCCAAATTACCAAGTGAACGAAAGCCTCACCTAACTGAGTGAATGTACTCTCTTGGCAGAGACTCCTTGGGTTCAGATCAGAGAAAACTGCCTCTCTGATGGTGAGACAAACAGAAGCATGTATTTAACCCGAAGGAAGGGTTTGTCCCGCAAGTTGCAATTCACGCGGCTGCAACATTAACAAGGCTGCACAACGACGCGTTTCTCTCGTTCCTGGCAGCAGCTGACCGAAAAGCAACAACATCATGTGGTCAATTTAGGACACAAATATTTGACTTATATTTATTGCATGTTGATGTGAATATTGATAAATCTGGTGAGAATAAATGCAGCCCCATTGATTAATCATTCGGCTGACAGGTCTGCGCTCCGGCACCATGGAACAGGTTGTAACTGTGCCTCTCGAGGTTGAATATTAACAAAATTAGGTGAATTAAAGGGAAAACTTTGAACTTGTGCTGTAATTTGTATCTAAGGTGATTTAACTTCAGTCACGCCAACCATCTGCACGCGCTTAATCAAATTTAATGCGTTTTTTACACAAACTTGTAAATGTCAGATCAAGAATAAAACAAAAAAATACTTGTGCGTTTTCTGCAGCATCAAGAAGCATGTCATGCATGCTGAAAGAAAAAAAAAATAGCAATATCTTACCTTTGTAGGGAATCACCAAGAAAAAAGTTTTTGGTGTGCAGGGTCTTCTCGCATTCGCTTCAGACCAGGTGAGCCACAGCGAGCCGAAGAGCGCACAGCGGTCCAGGACAGGAGCGCTTCTCACACCAAACAGGGGAGTTTGTTTTCTTTTTAAAAATTTCTGTCTGTAAAATCCGAGGAGCTCCACTGCTCAACGATCCCACTGAATGAGCTCTGCCTCACCTCGCTCTTCGGCGCTTTACTCTCTCACGCACCTCCTCCCGTTTCCCCCGTGGTCATTGTCTCTGCATGGGAATGCCAACCCTTCGGTTGAAGATGTAGCCTATACCCTAACTGTCTCTTTCTCTCTGTGTTTTTTCTTCCTCTATAACCATTCAAAGTTCATGAGAAACCTGTTTGAGAAAGATCTGCCACTTAACACAAACCCAGTTCGACAGAAACCACACTGAGGATGTGCTGCAACCTGCGTCTGCCTTCTGAAAATCAGTCTTTATGTTTTGCATCTGTTTTAAAAGTCTGTCAAATTGTGTCCACACGCGTTTTATGCTGATGGCAAGCTTTGATTAAAGTCATGTAAAGTTCATTTGGACACATTAAACACTTCTATCCGTCGGTCTATTTCAGTTTAAAGTATGTAAGAAAAGGTCAGAAAAGGTTATTGATACAATTTTTAGTCATGCCAAGGACTAACTTGACAACAGTGTTTAGTTACATAAATATGTGATAATAAATTGCAGCATAAATTCTGATCTTTCTGCTACATTTTTTTAAATTTCAGTTTACATCAGCACCGTTCATCATGAAGGTTCTGGGTTTGAGACTGTCTGGAGTTTGTATGTCCTCCGAAGGCATGTAGGTTTTCTCCAGGAACTCCACCTTCCTCACACAGATCAAGAACATACACAGTATGTGACTCTAAATGGCTCCTGGGTGTGAGCATGTGTGTAAATAATTGTTTGTGTCTATGTGGAAACTGTGATGGACCTGCAACCCCTACAGGGTGTAACACACACACACACACAACCGTGAACAGGAACAAGCAGATGAAGGAAATGGATGGATGGAACAAATAAAAAAAATGTGTCCAATTGGTGTAGAAGGATCAGTCAATTTATGTTTGATCCCTTTGGTTTCTGTGATCAGTAGTTTTATTCTCTTCAATTGATAAAATTAATCTGTGTTCCCATGCTTCTGCACATCTTTGCATTCACTCCCTTTCATCAGCTGTACAAATCATCAATAAATGCCAATACACCATTTCCATTGCTGAACAGACCCCCCACCCCCACCCCACCTCCCCACCCTATCCCAAGCTACCATATGATCTCTCTGTGTGTTTCTGCCTCAACTATTTTCCTTTTTAATCACAAGATGTCTGATGTACATATTGATGTATATTTATATTTACGTTGAGACATTTTGCTTCTGAGACTTTCTAGGATTTGCTTCTTAATATTTTGTTGTTGTTTATTTTTTTAAGGTCTTCTCCTTGTTTGAGTGCAGGAACAATGTAGACTTACAGTTCTGGAAGCCACATCATATTTCTTTACATTTTTTTACACTCAATATTCAGATCACCACATCATTTTAGAAGAATGTGTATGAATCAGTCAAACTTGAAAGAACATAAACTCCAAGACTGAACCAGTGTCAGGAGTGTCCACATAACCAGCTACATGGTTATAAAAAAAAACACATAATTGAACCCCCCCAACACTCTAAAGACTTAAATACATGTAGTAAAAAAGAGAAGGCTACTCCAGGACAGCACCAGAAGGCTCCTGCATTACATCGGTGAAAGTGAACAGCTTTCCAACTGAATCAGTGTTGATGGATTTCACATCAAAGTCTGTGTTTTGGAATTAGACCTAACCGCAGGACATCTCGGGGAGCGTCTCCGTATGAATCAAAGCAACTCACAGATTTGGCCAAAGAAAAGCATTTATGTGGGCAGCACTAATTACAGCCTTCACTGATTTAATTTTCAGCTTCATCTCCATGTTCAAGTAGAAAATGAAAGCTCTAAATGCAGGTAAATACTAAAAGATTTACAGTTAAAAAGGCTTGTTTTTATTTGGTATATTCATTGCAGATTCCAGAACATGTATGCAAGTCATAGAAAACATGTCCATGTGAGTTGGTAGTTTCTTTCCTGGATACAAAAGGATTGGACAGCGTCAGACCTTTTAAAAGGTTGCAGGATGTCGATAAGATGAGCAGACATGCAAAAGGGGAACGCTTGCAGAGGTGGTTGACTGAACAGGTGTGCTGCAAGAACTGAGTCAGTATGTGTGAAGTTTGATTAGGAAGTTGAAGAAGTCTGAGAAAAACAACATAGAAGAAAGATGCTGATCGAGTGCTTCCAAAATGATCTACCTGAATCTGCTTGAAATAAGAAGAATTTTATTCATCAACAATAAATAAGGCAGAGTTTCTTACTCCTGTAATTACTTACCAAGTTTTGATAATGATTTAATCGCAGCACTATCTTTGGGATCGCGACTTAGACTTAGGTAACATGCTTTTAGATAATGTTCTACTTACAGAGGAAAATAGTGTTAAATGAAGGCAGAATGTGCACAAGTTCTGAAGAAATATGTCAAAGTATTCCAGAAGAAAGTATTTGCTTCTATTTGGGGGGATACATTTACATCAGCTCTTTGTTTAAGTCTGTTTTGCTTCCTGGTTTTTCAGACCAGCTGTTTTCTTTCCTCTTCCACCTCATCATATCCACCTCTCTGTTCACCTCTACAATCTAAAAGTTGTTCAGGGGATGATTTTTATGATGGAAAAACTCCTGATGGTATTAGTTTTGGCTTTGGAGGCGGAGTTTCTAACTCCTGTAATTACTTACCAAGTTTTGATAATGATTTAAACGCAGCACTATCTTTGGGATCAAAACTTAAACTTAGGTTAGATAATGTTCTACTTACAGAGGAAAATAGTGTTAAATGAAGGCAGGAAGTTCACCGATTATGAAGAAATGTGTCAAAGTATTCCAGAACAAAGTATCATACAGCTGATTTACATAAACTTTAATTTCGGCTTTGATCACCGTTTTCATAACAGAGTCATAAAGCGTCATAAAAATTCTTTTAAAAGTTGAAATTTGAGTTTAGAATGTATAAAGTCACAGATCTGATTTGCTCTGTACAAAATACCCATAATTGTTATATTCTGATTTATTATTATGTAATCTATTACATGTGCGCATCTTAACTTAAAGTACATAAAACTGGATTTCATATATTTATTACTGAAACTGTTCCAAGAAGGTCTTCAGTTTTTTTTGATACGACGTATTTGTCTCTGTTTGTAACATAACCTGCTGAATAAAAATGCATCACATCCATACTGTGATTTCTGCAAAAAGGCATCACGTCTTCTGGTTCCAAATCACATGAACCTTGTGCTTGTAAATCCCAATTTCCCATAAAAAGAGCTGAAATAAACACATTTTGCACGTTTCCCATTTGCACTTGGAACAAAGATCATGTGACCTTTATATGTAAATAATCACATTTAAATTAACATATAAAACACATGTTACACATGTTTCCCATTTGATTTTAGAACATGTTAATGAAGTTGCAGGTCTTTCCACATGTAGAAATGTGAAACATCTTGAATTCAAGGATATTTTCTGTTAATTACATTATTGTTTAATTTAATATCAGATGAAAACAACATTCAGCACAGGTAGATATCACTTTGTGCTTGTTTCACTCAGTAAATGATTATTTAAATCTATCTTCTCATCTTGTTTAGATTATTGTTGTGCACTGACTGTACATGCTGTGGCTTGTTGTTTGTTTAGTGCTTATTAGTTGCTGTTGCTCAACAGACTGTAGAGCAAGTGTTATTGATTATTTCCACTGTGTTATTTTTCAGACCTTTTGTGTGATTTATAAGCATTTGATGCCAAATTCAATACATGTTCTAGTCACTGAAAAGCTACACTAACTTTACATTTGTCTGTTTATGCAGCACTTGTTATTATCATTAATTTATTTTTATTTGTTTGAAATACAGTAAATCATGCTGCTTTTACTTGGCAGACTATATGTAAATCCTGATCTTTTTATAAGATTTTGAGATTCAGGTGATGCTACACAACATCATGTTCATATATAAATTCATATTGAGCATATGTTTTTTTTTTTTTAAAGATTAAGATTTCCTGTGTTTAAGATTTATAATGTTTTTAGTACTACTGCCACAACTTTAATATTTAGTTCAAAATAGCTGTTTTTGCATTTTATATGTTTTTATTATTATTATTATTATTCTAGAGTTGCCAGATAGGTTAAATCTTACATTCAGTATCATATAGGCATGTCAGACCAGAATGTTAATAATTATCATTGTGTGTCCATCCTCTGTGCCAAAGAGTTTAAATCTCTTGTCTTTTAACACTGAGGCCCAACAGCTTCACTGAGAAACTGGAAACAGATCTCAACACTTCCTGTTGGTCTGATGTTAAGTATTTGGAACCTAATGCCTCTCCAGTGTTAACTATGCTCTGATGCTTGCGTTTTCTCACTATTATCCTGGTCTGTCCTCGGGTTATACTTCCTTTTACCAGGACAGTCAGCCTTTGGTTGAGTGGGTCTGTCTCTCTATTGACGATGCCCTTTGAGCGCACCGGGGCCTGTGAACAGACATTCTCTCAGCCGAGGGGATTGGGCCGTCCTCTGGGAAACTCCGGATTGTAGTAAGTTTAGCTCCGTTAAAAAGAAGTGAATGAGACAGAAATTCTTTCATAGATTCTAACAATTAAAGTGCATAAACATTTGTAGTATTTGCTGAACTTTTGTTGCAGTTGACCCTAACTTTTAGAATTATGATTTCCTTATGTGTTTTTATAAAGTGGTCTTGTTTTAGTAAAGAGTACAAACATTTTTTTGCACTTATAAACAAGAGTCTTTACAACTAAAATAATCAGGCTTTCAATAGTACAGTTCTTATATCTGGATTTTTCTCACTGAAGGATGCAAGTATCTCAAAATGTATTTCTCTTGCTCTAATGGTTTATTTTAGCCTTTGTCTTATTTTGTTAGTGTTATAACTTGTTTGTTTTTCCTTAAACTGAAATGTTCAAAAATTCTCCACAGCTCAGGAAGAAAAAAACATTTTATCTTCATAGAAGTCAGTATAAGTGATGAGTGCAACACGTGTAAACTGGCATCTGAACAGTGGAGGAAAGTCAGAATGGTGATAAATTATTTAATGACATGTGAACTGATCTGTAAATAACATTCTGAGTTCTACTGAGTGGGATTCACTTGATTCTGAATGACAAAAGTCTGTTTTACAGCACAAACGTGAGATGGACGTGTTCACACACGTACATTTAAGTTTAATTAAATCAGAAAGGTAAATTCCAAAAACTTTAACACACCAAACACTTTAATAAAAACTCATATTTTATGTTTTTCAAAACACTATGTACATCTTTTGCACCATAAGAATTGATATAATTCAAATCATTTAAACCAAAAAAATATAACACTGAGTACAAACCAAACCGTCGGCAGCTGAAACACACAGCTGACAGGTTTTCTGGTCATTTTCAAGTCTTTAACTTCGGGTTAAAAGGACCAAAACTCTAAATTATTCAGCTAAAAGATTGATTCCACATCCTTTATGCTAGCGCCCCCTGCAGTTAAAGCATTACATTGTCCAGTGTTGCTTCTGCATTAAGTTGCAAAATGCCCCTGTGCATGTGACATATGAATACTCTGAAAAAAGCACAAAGAAAGCCTGTTGCTTTTTTATTTCATATTACTCTGAATCCAGTCTTTGAAGTTGGACACACGTGTATAAACTGTGTAGAGGTCTGGATCACACTCCCCTTGGTCATACCCAAAGCTCACCAATCCCAAGAGTCTCCACAACCCATTGTTGTCCTCTTGGACCTGAGAGGGCTTTGAATTATAGCTGTCCTGATTCTCCGAGACTGCAGGGAGGACAAGGATTCCCCCAGTGTCAGAGGGGCATATGTTAGATGGACTGTAGTCTGGCTTTTGGCTGGCGCAAAGCATATTGTCTGTAACACTGACTGGCACGCCATTACGAGCGTACTGCTGCTCACATGGGACTATATCAGCAAGGTGAACCAGCCCAACCCTTGCCTTCTCATCTAAACCTAAACTAAAATCAGGCAGCGGAGACCAGCCGGTCACAAGCCCCTGACCGGATGTCTCTTCTTCTTCCCGGCTCTCTGTTAAACAGAGCGGCAGGACTTTTTCTCCAATTCTGGCTTTGTCCAGTAACTTGATCACAGCAATGTCAGAGTCAAGAATATTAGGGTCGTAGTTTGGATGCACAACAATAGAGGCCACCTGCAAAAAACAAAAAGACAGACTCATTGTACACGTGTCCTTAAAGAAATTGATTAAAAAAGAGGACAAATAAAAAGTTACCTTGAGGTGCTGAAGACCTTTAGTTTCTCTTTGGTCGTCTCGATAATGCTTCCCCACCACCACTTTGACTGAGGCTATATCAACAGGAAACACCTTGCCCAGATCTGTCACACAGTGTGCTGCAACCACCAAACTCCTCTGGTTAACCAGAGCCCCACTGCAGACCAGCTGCCAGTCAGAGTCCTGATTCAGGAAGCCACTTCTGGCTCCACCATTCTTCTTTAGTGTCTCTGCATGGATGTTTGTCTTGGTCACCTTAGTCTCTGTACTCTTGATGGGGCGGCGGTAGATGGCTGCAAGCCAGGGCCAGTGAGCTTCTTCTGGCCTCTTTGGGTCAAAGGTCAAATGCTTCCCACACACTGCCAAAGAGGTAGGAACAGGATGAAAGGTGGGATTATAATCAAGAATTCCAGATTACATCAAGAGAACTGAGGTTTGTCTGTGAATTCGAGCTATCCTGCATATAAAAGCAGCACAGATGGAACAGCGTATAAAACACTCAAAGGACACAGCTGTGTGACACATGAGCATCCCAGACTGGAGGAAAGGAACAAAGCACAAAATATACAATCTGCTGGCAGTCTGCCAACAGAAGTGGATGCTTTACTACTTTCTCTACTTTCTTCAAATAAAAAAAAACAAGAAGAACCTCTTTGATTCTGAGAGAACTACTTATCAAGAACATTGTTAACAGTAATTATGTTGATGGAAAACACACAGTAGACAAATTTGCACTTTACTAAATAACACATCACAACACATTATGTCTGCCTGACCACTTATTCATCTAATTATTATTAATTCCACCTATAGTTACTCAGAAATAGGAGTATTCAAATAACTGATCCTCTGCTGCCCTCACCTGGTGAACAGGAGACATGGCGCCCGCTCCATTTCCCTGTCTTCAAGCAAGTGCGACGAGGACTGCCAAAGTGATGGTAGAACTGAGACGCACACTCATATTCTATATGTGTGTAAAGATGGTGGAAGCCCTGAGGAAGCTGGGGAAGCACTGGGGAGGCTTTAGTGGGACCAACAGACTGAACCTTCAGGCTAACTGGAGAAGAGAAGAGCTTATGTAGAGGAGTCTTCCTGAAACAAAGGGGGGGGGGGGGGGGGGGGGGGGGGGGGGGCACTGCTGTGAATAAAAAAGCTTTTGTCTGTGAGCGCCGATTCAAATGTTGTTGTTTTCAATAGATATTCAATAAAAAACAGTTGACATGGTAGTAAAAATACCTGGATGGTGCCTGAGGTGGCAGAACTTTTTGTTTGACCAGTTCTGATACTTTCGGCTCTCTACAAGCTGAAATTAAATAGTTTACAGTATAAATAAATATTCTTTTCACATACAATACACACAAACCAGTAATATTGATTTAAATGGAGCAACTTGAACAAGAATTTAGAAACTATAAGTCATTAGATATTTTATAGTAGCAAGTGGCTGCTGAGTTTTGTGATGTGTTTTTAGTCATCATTTACTGTTTCTAATTTTTCGTCTTTCACCTGTTTCTAATTTGTTAATCAGCACACATGCACCATGTTTGTCATTACCCAGTGTCGGTAATTATACCCTCTGGTTTGACTTAATTTCTTTGTTGGATCCTTGATGTTTGTTATGCCAGTTATGTTGTTTGTAATCATTTCTATGTTTCTGGTTCAGGCTCACTGGTCCTCTGCTTAGTTTGACTGAGTGCAATTGGGCTTCTTGATCTGCATTTACAGTATATCCCTACTTCACCATCCAACCCATGGATTGTGTTGATCTTGCCATATCATTTTTATGTTTTTTATTTTTATTCATTTTATTTTGTTCTTGAACTTGAATTAAATGTAATTGAATTAACCATAGACTAGTAATAAGGACGGTAACGTTTCTCTGACCATAAAACATCATTTTAATTAACATAGTCTGCTTTGCATGTTTGCACAATGCTTATTGTCAGGAGAGTAGAATCAGCGAATATTTCTCTCATTTACATCGGTGTAATCTGCACCACAACTATTTAAAATAAAATTGCAAACTCATTTTAAGTATTAGCATTTAAAATATTAGAACCATTTTCTTCTAAACTTTTATTATCTACAATGGTAATCATCTGATTTTATATGTGCGGCAAATCTAAGTCATCTGAAAATATACCACAAAAAATGATTCAAAACAAAGTTATCACTTGTAAACAACTTAATAAAGTTACCTAATTAAATTAAAGGAGAGTACCTCTGACACAGATGGGCTGTTTGCCACTCCAGGTCCCACCTGGCTGACAGGTACGCCTTTTATCGCCACTCAGAGCATACGAGTGGTTGCATATGAAATCCACTGTCTCCAGCTCTGATCCTGGCACCATCTGATGGTAGCCGTTAAACAGGCGAGGAAGAGGAGGACACTTCTTCTCTAAAAAGTAGAACAGACAGTAACTAAAGATAACTGGGATTGAGATGATTTTACATATTTTAGTTTGTCTTACTAAGTCTCTTACCAATAAAACTTTGGTTAATTTCGGTCTCCTTTTCTTTTTCGTTTGTCTTTTTTTCAGTTTTCCTTGTTTTCTCTGATGAATCTCCTCCAGTCTCATCCTTCTTAGTCGGTAAATTATCCTTTGCTTTCTCAGTTTCCCCTTCTACTCTGTACAAAGTGTACTGTGTTACATTGACTCGAGTGGGAAAGAGTTTCTTCCCTGTCGTGGAAGATCTGATGGTATTATTCTCCATTTTTGAATTATTTGAATCCTGTGCACCTGTGTTGTTGTTCTTCATCACTTCCTGTTCAGATCCCTCCACAGTGTTGTCAGAAACAACCGTCCTCAGCTTGGTTTCGTTTGGGCCAAATTTCTCTGGATCTCGTTTCCCATTCACCTGCTCCTCTTTTCTCTCCTTCTCCTCTTGTCCTTTATCTTTTCTCACCAGCACATCTGTGGTGTTTGTCTTCTCTTTCTCCATGTCTAGATCTGAACTGTCTTCCTTGTTCTCAGGTTCCTTTGGTGCATCCGGTTGTTTTTCTTCAACACTGTTCAGGTTGTCATTTGTATCTTTGGAATCCACTTCATTAGACTTCTCTGAGCCTGTATTTCTTTCTTCCAACTCACCTTCGTTCCTGCCTTCATCCACAGAATTGTCTGGAATTGTCCCAGTATGTTTATCTTCTACATCAACTGATGTTGTGTTCTCCAACCCGTAGTTTATATCTGTCCCACCAACAGTTTCCTTTTCTGTTGTGTTTTGTTGATGTTTCTCTTTAGTTTCAATCACATCGTAAGTATCTACGTTTTTACCCTTTTCTGTGTCTTTTGCTTTGCTTTTATCCTTTTCAGCTTCAGTTAGTGTGTTATTCACTGAGGAGAAAAGCAGAGGAATATGAACATGAATTACACTGACCATTGATATTTGTAATTTTCATTAATTAAGATGACTTGACTGACCTTTAGTGCAAATAGGAGGAGTTCCACTCCACGTATTGTTTGGAAGGCAAGTTCTCTGGGAGCTTCCAACGAGTTCGAAGGGCTGATAACACAAATACTGCAGAGCAATCAGGACATCGTTGGGTCCATAAACCAAAAAGTGGTCACCATTTGATGGTTTGGGTGGTAGAGTGCAAACTCGTTCCACTGGCACTGGAAACAGGAAAACAAAATCAAGCTTGTTCCATATCTGCACCTCCTCTCGGACCGTGCATTTGTGTAGAGTCTCAGAACATAACAAGAATTACAAACATCCAATTGAACTTCTTTCCTTCTTGTTTTTTTGACTGTTTCACCTTTTATCTGAAAGGGTTCTTCAGTTCTGATCAAATGTTGGGACAAATTCATGGCCTATTGGAGCAATAACTTATAAACCTAGAACTCTGAACCCCCAGTCGAAACTAAAGAAGGGTAGAAGTCCCGTTACCTTTTAAAAACTCATAGTTTTTGACTCTATCGACTAACACAAACAAGTAAATGGTTTCTCATAACTTTCTGATTTAAAACTGTTATAGTTTTAAAGTAACTATACTTTAGAAGAATGTCTTTCACATTTCATCTCACCACATTCAGGTGCAGGTGCACTCCAGGTGCCGTCACTCAGGCAGATGGCAGTCCGAAACCCCCGCAGCTCGAACCCAGGGTCACAGCGATAAGTGATACGAGCGCCAGAGTGGAGAAACAAACCCTCTGTAGAGCCGTGTGTGGGCACCGGAGGCCTGCGGCATCCCACCACTAAGTGAAAAAACAGGCATGCATAGTTTAATTATGGACACATGCTGTCTTCTTTTGCTTTTAATTAACCAAATAGCGGATGTGCACAAATATGTTGCACAAAAGGATTTCAGAGGCTGTAAAATATCAAATTAAACAGATCCTCAAAGAAGCAGACAAATTAAATCTAGAAAAATGTTCAACTTTCTTCATTTGTTAGCTTCCAGAAATGTAAAAGTTTAGTCTGCTACCTGAGACGCTCATTAACAAATAATTTCCCTCATCATGGTAAAGTGTGAACAGTTCACAGCAAGACTTTAACACATGGCTCGTAAAAAGAGTTAGAAATAGAGAGGCAATAAAAGAGCAGTATTCAAACTGTTCAATTTTCCATCACCGTAAAAGACAGTTTTATGAACTAGAATCACACAGATTGGTAATGTGTTAGTGGAACAGTGTTTAACCATGTTAGATAACACAAACCGCTACAATTTACTGCACTGGACTTCCATTTAGTCGTGTGATAGACTTAACAAAATTCCTTTTGACTTGCTAAATAAAAGAAAAAAAGTAGCTACATTTATCTGAAAATTAACTCTTAAATTTAATAAAACAAGCCCACAAAAACAAAACAGATTTAAGTTAGTAATACAGTTAGACTGTTACAGTTTTTTGTGTTAGATGTTTCTACAGGGGATTTTTTATTTTTTTTTTGTAAACTGGATGAGCGCCATTGAATTCACAGTTTGTGGCTTTATAACTCCAAACCTGTAATACAGACATTTTTAAATCATAGCATTTCCAATTTCAGTACTCTATGGGATAAAAAATGCTGTTGGTCAACCAAAAATTACAAAGTAACCAGTAGATGACCTCCTTTGAGTATAAATAAACAAAGTTGAAGCAACCAGATCTGCCATGGACATTGATGTTCTTCTGCTAAATGATGTTTTTTATTTTTATTTCGGGCTGTGTCCGCAGACATAATGAAAAAAATCTGGCATTATTAGAATGGAATGCATTCTGTTCATAATGACACATAATATGAGTTTCTGGCTCATCGTTGCTTTCGTTACTGCTTTGGAAACTATGTTGAATGCTGCAAGTGAAAACAGATTTGACTTCCAGAAAGATTAAACTCTGCCAGAAAAAGAAGAAAAAGGAGAAATAAATATATTTTCTTTCAAGTGATTAGAAGAGGAACAATTATATTTCACAGTTTAGCTCAGGTGTATTGAGATGACAGGTTAATTAATAATGGAAAAAAATATAGACAATGTCGGATTCATATTAGAAAATCTCCTTCTGACCATCTGAGGAAAACAAAGAAAATGTATTATAAGTTGAGACATTAACATCAATCCAGTTTTATAATCTTTAAGTTTTGCATCTATGAAATCCTGATTGGAATACAATTGAATGCAAACAGTGTAGAATAAAACTTTATAGATAGAAAAGCTCACCGGAGTGATATAATTACTTGGTTTAGCAGTTTTGTAAACTTTAATTTAGTCCTGAAAAACAACAACAATAGTGAGTTGTCTTGCTCCTGTTAGTATTTCTGTTTGTTTCTGAAGTTTCATCATAATCCAGTTTTTTCATCTTGATAAAATCCAACCCAAACAAAACAAGAGCAAGAACATACAAAACAGATCAGATGCGCATACCTTTAGTTTACTTCTCTGGCGGAAATCAAATGATCCGTCCACTATGTAACTTTATATTTTTCCTCTTCATTCATTGTTTTTAATCAAATTTGACCTGCGTTTATATTCTGTGCAGCTGCAGCAAAAGGTCATCACTCTGCAGCACAAGTATAGAAACAGGGTCAAAGTAAATACGATGTGGGCAGAGGTGAGAATGAAGAGACCTACACATTAGCTACGTTTACATGGGCACATTTAATCTGAATAAACGCCCAATCGGATAAAAAAGACGTCATGTAAACATGTCAATCAGGATGTTTTGATCCGATGCAGCCTGATCCGAAAGAAATTTACTTCCGATCGAGAGGGGTGGTTTTGTCCGATCTTCATTCGGATAGACGTGCATGTGTACACCCATTTGGAAAGAAAGGGTGAAAAAAGCCCACTGCGCATGCGTACAAGTTCAGCGTGACGTCTTTCTGCTTTCGCAGACCCAAGTAGAAAACATGGCGGGAAGTAAACAGAAGTGGTCTGCTGGTGCAGTCATCCTGTCATCCTGCTCTCCTCTCCTGTGGCGGAGGAGCAGTAGTAATATGTATTCAGCCTCTAGCTTGGTTAATGCGACCAGTAAAAACCCAAACATAAAGGTAATCACCCGCAGAAGGTCCATATTGGGGATAACGTGAGTCAGATCGAGCACACGATGGGGCGGGAAAGACGTGCAGAAAGGACGGTTTGTTTACTTTTTTTTCTTCCCCCGGAAAGACAACTCGCTGTGCGCATGCTCAACTCATTTAACCTGATCGAGTGCTTGGTGCATGTGTACTCATGGCATGATCAGATCATTTCAGTTAGTGTCCATGTAAACAGGGATTTGGGAATTCCGATCGACCAAGATTTTAATCAGATTGGGGAAATTTGGCGCATGTAAACGTAGCTAGTGTCATGTAACAACTCAAGGGGATTTCTGCAGAAGATGGCACATACTGTATATAAACTAATGAAATTGAGAATGAAACAGGAATATAAGTGAGTTTGTAATGTAACTTTTGAAGAGGATGTATGTGTGAGGTGTCCATTCGAATTTGAAATATCTGCTTTGAAACTTATAATTCCATAAATAAATAAAACCACACACACATATACTAATGGGGAAACCAGCAAGTTTGAAGTCAGTCCAGACCACAAACGTCTCCCTAGTGACGATGAATCACCGCCTGCCTCAGGGCAGCACTACTGGCAAAACAAAAGAGGTTTTAACAAATGAATCAATTTGTTATAAATATTCAGTTTCATGTCTCTATTCGGAGGAAAATTACTAAAATAATTTGGGTATTTCCGAAGTATCACTAAACTCTTTCAGATGTCTCATGAGAGGGAATATTCCAGCAGTTGGTCTGACTTCTTTTGTTTTTTTCTATTTTCATATTACACATAAAATGTATAAAGTATCTTAACTTAATTTGCTTGATTATAACAAAAAGCTTTAGTTTCATTACTTACTTACCATTTTCACATCTTCTGCCTGTGTAGCCAGCCAGACAGGCACAGTGGTAGGTGAGAGAGGTGTCCAGGATACAAGTCCCATCATGCAGGCATGGGGAGGAACTGCAAGCTGTAAACATGCAAATATAATGATGAGACTCAACGTAAACACGGAATTTATCAACAGAGCAGGTAGGAACAGCCCTTAATATCATCTTACATCCAAACATTGATGTTAAAAGCTGAAATCATTCTCTCTCTCGTAAACTCATGGGGGCATTTCCACACAAAACCTCGCTGTTAATTTTTACAAGGTGTCGCTTGGCTGTCAGTAATTTATTTGCATGTTTGTGCACATGCACGTGTGCTTTTGAGTTTTCTGGCCTTGAAATAAGTACAGTTTTGGAAAGTAAGGAGGACTTTTCTGGTTTCCTAATGAGCTAATAACAAGCTGAACATTCTGACTCTTGCTGTAACATGTAGGTGCCAGTAGTTCCCCATTAAAGGCTTTTTAAAGGCACTGGTCTTGGAATGCCATGGAAACTTGTTTCTTGTTTGGATTTGTTGTGGACCATGGTTGCAAAGAGCCCCTTTGTGAATTGCGTAAATCTTCACAAAGACCTTTTATTTAATACATAAAAACAGTGACACATGCCAGTTCTCTTTTGTGGATTTAAGTGAAAATTATTCTCCGGGGCCTTCGTTAACGTGACAGTTTAGAATTCTGAGGTTCTCAATCCACAAGCTGTGCAAGTGCTTATTTCTTTTCTTTTGGGGAGCCTACCTGAGTTTTCCTGGAAAGTAGCAAAGAATCCATCGAAATTCTTGTAACCATCCGACACAAACAAAATGTGCAAACTGTTTCCGGAGCTCTGAATGGGAGCTGGTCGGTTGTTCCCGCAGAATCTACCAATAACACGAGCGTTGATGCTGTCTCCATCTCGCAATTCCACATAGTCGTAACGACAAGAATGATGAAATTCCAGACTTAGCATCATAAACCTAAAAACATCAAAAGTAAGAGAGAAAGTAGGGAAAACATGTGTTTTTATATGTAGAATTTTAGAAACTTCTAAGGCTTTGATGGACTTGACATAAATGATACTTCTGAGTAGGTTTTTTTTGTTTGCATATAAACAACAAGAACAGCTTATGCAGTCGGCTTGATGAACTGGTACTTTCTTGGTAACAATTAGGGGAAACATATGTATTTTTTTGTTACAGTCAGAGTTTGACAGGAAAGAAGACTGCTGCTTGGAAAAGAGAAATCTTAGATTTGTTTTATAACTGATATAAAAGGTTGTTGAACGTATTACCATCTATTGGCATGGCCCCAAAATCCTTGTTTACCATTCATCACGTATGCTTGGGGCAGGCAGGGTTAGAATTCTAAGAAATCTGGTAATAGTACATGTTAGACTGCAGCAGCTCCAAATAATTAATGCCACCTGTAATTCAGTAAAAGAAAAAAAAAATGCTTGTTGCTCTTGTGTTTCACTGGTAAAACTGACTTACGGGCAAATCTGTTAAACAGTTCCAAAATCATTCATGGCCGAAATCTACAAAAATACTTGCGTGAACAGCAACACTGTTTTATTTTTTGGTTTCGTCATATATATGTAAAGAACTGAGGTTAGATGACATTTATACTGACAGAATGGCTTGCTGTGGAATTTCTATATTTTATAGTCTTTGTGGTTGTAAGCTGCATGTATAGCAGCAAAAAAAAATGCTAGAAGCTATTAAACATTTTTTAGCAGACAACATACTGGATCTGTGAAAGGTGAGTCATATGAAACGTTTTGTTCTGCTTTAACTGAATAAATAATTGCCTGTTAAATGCTGATTGTGTAGCTACTAGGGGAAAGGGATAGAAATAGAAAGTTGCAGCACACAGGAAAGTAATAACCTTCCTGAAAAAATGGTCTGTTATGGTTTCCAAATTTTGCTGTATAATTTGACAGTAGTCCACAAATACTTATTGCAGAAATACTTGAGCTGAATGGAAACTGTATTAAAACAGACTTGCCACTGATGGCTATAACAGATGGACGGTGAAGACACCAACAGCTGATGCTTTGACTCCATGAAAAAAGGACTGTGAAGTTTTCTTTACTCAGTCGATTATGAGAAGTCCAACACCAGGCGGTGAACATTATGTCCACATCAACTTTTATTTGTTCTCTTCTTGGCTGGTGTTGGATCTGATGACCATCTTAGTCATTTTATTAGGGTTTTTCAGCTGGAACGTAGTTGAACTGAAAACTGTTGATGGAAAAGTCAGAACCCTATATTCAGAATATTAAAATCACTCTTTCAGGTTTTTCCACAACTTCTAATGACTTGTGCTGTTTCTTGTTGCCATGCTAGCTCACAGTGTAAATGTTGTACACACTGTATTTTCATCTTCACCGTTATTTCAATTAATTGGATGCTAAAATCTGAATCAAGCTAAAGACATTGCTGTGCCAACATGGCTGCAGATTCTTAAACATGTTAAATGAAACATCTACCAAAGTGAATTCAGCCTAACCCTTACCAAGAAGAAGTTTACTGAAGAATACTTATAATGAAGACAGTATACTTCAAGTTTACTTTCAATGTACTCATCAGAAGATACTTTAAGTGGGCCAATTTAGTCCCAAGGAGTATAGCCTACTTGTAAGTAAACTTAAAGTGCAAGTACGTAAATAGACTTAAGTATACTTTAGTTTACTTGAAATTATGCACTTGAAGTATACTTCTTTTTCGTAAGGGAATGTCTACTTTAAAACTGACCATTTATTTGTATCATTACCACTCCTGATGATCATCCAGTAATAATCCAGTAAATCCAGTGCTGAATCCAATAATCTAGGAGACAAGAGGAAGGTTAGAAGTCTTACCTGAGTTCAACAGTGAATGGCCGGTCCACTTGTATAGTCCACTCACACCTAGCGTTGTTGGGGTAGCTTTCAAGAACCAAATGACCCTGTTGTTTACGGATTACTCCCCCACATTCTTAAAAACAGAGACAATTTATCATTTAAAATGTTGTTGCAAGCTTCAGTGATGGCTTAATGTCTGTACAGAGAAACCACATTTAGCTGCTTTGTTTCCTTGACAAGAGTTATTGGTTTCCAAAATCACCATGAAAGCACCAAAGTTAAGACGAACAAACACAACAGAGACATTCAACAGCTATAAAAAAAACTTCTGCTTTTAATTAAATGTATACTAAGTATGTTGTGCCTCTGGGCAGAGTATTTGTATATAAAGGCGAGTGTTATTTATTAAGCTGTTTCATGAGTTTCTTGATTGTTGACTCTAACTTGTCATTCAGCACTAGTGGAAAACCTCCTGGGCCTGTGGCAGACTTCCAAAATGGTACAGTAGACCAAGTTGGAGATAAATCAGCAGGGAAGGAAAGGCCATTTAGTACACTGGCATTCATTTCACTTGAATAAAAAACCACCCTTTAGAGGTAAGGCTCTTCTTAAGAGGGAGGATGAAAAGACTTACTCAGACAGTCTCCACCAGACCATCCAGGACGACACTCGGCGCAGTATTTGCCTTTAATAAAGAAATCATCCCGAGGTCCCCATGTCCCATTGTTGCAACGCTTACAGTTCTCAAAAATGCTGCACCCTACGTGAAAAGAGAAAAAGTGTGCTATTTACATTCAATCTTCAGGAGTATGCCATCATGTTATGTAATAAAAGAGAACAAGAGTTAAGTTTCTACTCTTTAACAGACTCCAACAACTCTGCTAAACTCATTAAGCTCAACTGTCACTACAACAGAATATAAAAACATACTGCTACTTCCTGAAATAGAAAAGTATTGAAATTGTTTCCTGTTGGTATGGATTTTCACTTAAGAGTCCACTCTGTACACTAAGAGGTGAACACAATGTGCAATGTGAGAACAGGTATGAATCTTAACAACAAAAGCACCTGGCAGCGTTTCTGTAGAGTCAATATTTTACACTTTAGTTAGAAACATTTTTTTTGGGTGTGTAACAATATAAATGGGATGTAAGTGTCTCTTTTTAATTCTTAACAGCTGTTTCTTTCCTCATAAAAACAAATATGAACTTCAAGCTGTGAAGAAAGCATGACATAATTCTACAGTGAAATGTCAACAGGTATTCTGGTGCTTACGCTGTTAGTATTTTGAGTTTGTTGTATGTTTGTAGCCAGAACTTGTATGTACATGTATTTGAGCGCAATAACCTGATGATATACTTTAATCTAGTTTAAAATGCAAAGATTAAGGAGGTTTCTACCAGTTACTCAAGAGGTTGTGTTTAAGAACCTAGAACTAACTGAGATCAGTCACAAAGGTCAGTTTACCTCTCTTTCAAACCAGACCTTTGCAGCTTTAGTCAGTTAGTACTCGTACTTCTCTGGCGTTAAAAAAATGGCTTATCATGGTATCTTTTTTGTTGAGGTTGTTGACAATAAAATGAAGCATAGCTTGATCCTGTGCGGTTGTGCGTGGAGCCGGAGCCGCTAAGTAAATTACTGCATGCAGGGTCAGTAACTGGGATATTTGCAAAATAAAAGTAACAAAGCAGATTATGAAGCTTAAGATACTTAAAAATGTTTACCAGGAAGATGAAGCAACTTAATTTGGTACAGGGTTGTGTGGAGCTGGTCTATAATGATATGTGCATAAGCTCATGCAGGGACTCAGGGACATACTGTCATTTCATATGCAACTGAAAAGTCAACCACTGTGAACAGGGTGATACATGATAAGGTGGAGCGACAGATTGACCAGCACTTGTCACAAATACGGAAGTCAGTGTCAGCTTTTATGTTACATGATTCTCTCGGTACAAACAGTATGAAAAAAATTCAAGCTCAGCTTGGCTGAATTCAGAAAAGCATCATCTACTCAGTTGAAATTAAACTAAAAGACGTTAAACGAAACTATGCAGCATATGCTTCTAAATAAATCAAGCGAATCTACATAGTGTTACCTGGATGGATGATGCAGGGGTCACACTCATTGATGGCGTTACGGCAACAGGGTACAGCATAGCCCACCTGAGTCCCCTGGAGAGGACATTTACAATGGATCACGTCATACTCACAGCAGCCTCTGCACATGATGTTCCACTCGGGACCGGGACAGTGGGTGGACAAGTACTTGTAATCTAAAAAAACAGTATGTATAACAAACTCAGCACTAACCTTCAGATATGTCAAAGATTTAGACACATTAGAGTCGGAGGAGTTTCGAGGTTTGGTTTTTGTTTGAGCTTTTGTAATATTGCATGCTTCTTCTCAGAGAATCGCTAAACTCCCAGTAGTTTACCTCCCCTGTGTGTTATTGCATCAGAAAACATGTTAATGTGGTAAAGTTACTGTCCTGGAAAACAAATTCAAGTCTTAATCAGAAAAGTCTGCACAGATTCAAACATAAAGGCTTGTATTCATTGTAAAGATTTAATTGAATAAATGTGTTTAATTAGAATCAAACCAGTGATTCAAAGACCTCTGAGCCTGAGTGGTTATATTATGTAACAACGAGTTTAAAAGCAAAAACAGACAAGTGGAAATGCTCTTGTGACAGATGGAGATGGAGAACTAGCAGTGGCTGCACTTCAAACTCCGAAAAATGTCAGCGCAGCCCTGCAAACATAATTACTTCTTTGCTCTCAGCCATGGATTCCTTTATTTACAAAGCCAGAACTACATGCTAGCATTGTTTTTTTTTCCCTTTATGTGGGTTTTGTTGAGTTATGTCTCTAAAACAAAGATACAAGCAAAGACACAAACACACAAAGGCAACAACAGCTGATAAATCTCTCTGAGGATGATGGTCAACTTGAGAGAACCGCAGATGTCTTGGAATGTTGTGAATCCACCCTGCTGCTATTCCACATAAATGATATCATAAATTGTGTCTTAGTCCAGCAACAGTTTGGCTTTCTTAGCTGTAGAATTCCAAATTTACATGAATCAGTCAAAAAGTCAATTGTGCAACGCCACTGGCTCGATGTCAGAGCAGGTTTTCTCAGGACAGCTGCTGTGTTATGTAGAGTGGTTACAGTACTTCCATGTCTTTGGTTTTCTGTTTGTACTCTGGTTATTTCTTGTTTTGTTTTTTGTTTTTTTGTGCATGGGGTTAGCTGGGTCTGCGAATCAACCATGAGATGGAGTTTCCCTGTGGGATAGTCAGACTTTGCAGATCATTGAACTCATATAAATAAGTTCTGTATACAACACTCGTTCTTTCACACCAACTGCCTTTAAAAGTCCCTCATGGTAAGATCTTATGTAAACTCACAGCACTTGAACTTTCTTTCCAAAACAAAGTTGATGAGTCTGCATACTTTACTTTTATTATCCCTTTCACTGTTTCTTCAGTTTTGTTTTTTTTTTCACCTTCTCTTGACAAAATAAAAGAGAGAATCACAAAATTTCAGATTTTCATTTTTGTGGATTCCTTTTGACCAAATATGAAATCCACAAACATTTATAGCTTGGGCACGGCCCGCAGAGAGATGTGGGCTGACACAAGAAGACAGAGTGCACAGACAGGGATTACATGAGCCCAGATTCACACCCTACTCATCTTATATTGTATGCTTCGTTGAGACCCCCAAGCGCCACATCGGAATGCACCGGGTACACTTTGCATCTGGTTTCCCCACTGCTCAGTTTTGGGTGTGTTATTTTTCTGGATTGTGCCACCTAGTGGTCAACTCGATTTAAAAAAATTGAGTTGAAACAGTGACAACATATTAGTATATTGCTTTTGTTGACATGAACTGATGCCAAGATCAAACAAAACTGTTAGTATTCCACAACAAGAAAAAGTGAAAAGAGTGCGCAGCTAACATGCCGTCACTTCAGATCAGTAAAATGTGCTAGCCAAATTTGACCTCTCGTGAGATGGTTTTTTCCAGCTGACATGCTGTTTACAACAAAATCATCATCAAATGTAACATTTCTTTGATACTTAAGATAAATTTGTACTGCTAATTTTGAGACAATTTAAGAATCAATGGCATGCCAGTTGATTTCCATAGAAAGAAGCTTTAGGGTTTAATTGGAAGTCAAACCATAATCTGTTTTCTATTTCTCAATAGAGAGCCATAGGTTCTAAACTTAACTACTGAATAAAACTTAAACCAGAGACAAGATAGGAGAACTGAAAGGATGCAGACCCAGAAACTGGACCAGAATCCATGTTATCAGGATCTGGTGGGGTGTTTTTTCAGTATGAAAAAGCATTGCATGCTGATTGACCACAAACTGCAAGGTCAGAAAGTAAGCTGCACTTTCATGTGGTAGCAACAGCTAATTAAGGTTTCTATAAGTAATTAATTTGCCAGCTAGAGTAGCGTCCTCATGCAAAGAAGAACGGGACCAACGGCTGTTGGTTCATTTATTTCTGCCAAAACCCATTACCCTCCCTCTTACTCTATTTAGTTTGGTTCTTGGAACAAAAAGTCAATAAACTCACATGAAAATAAAACAAACAAGTTTAGACTGAAACAATGCAGCAAAACCTCAGATGGACCCAATAAACTAAAACACTTATTGTGGGTTTGGTCCCAACATGCCCTGAGTATCTGCCCAATAAAAAATAAACAGGAAACTGAATGGAATCAAGCCATCATCGTCCTTGTTTCCAGCTCATGTTGCCTTGCTTCACATCAGCTCTCTTCTTCTGAAGATTTCTACTATAAGATGTAAAAGGAGGTTAGAAGATGTGATGCCTGCTGCGTCAGGATTTAAGAGGTGTTCACACCATCACTGCCATGGTGCAGGTTTTGCACTTCCTGACTGAGGACACAAGGTCCACAGAGACTGTGAAAGCAGATTTACTGGATAAAGGCATGAAAGAGTCAAAAGGCTCAATGAGCAGGTCTGGTAATGTCATCATGTGCACCACTGATAGATTTTTAGCTTTAATGTTGAAGTAAAATCCTGTTGTGTAGCAGTTGGACAAAGGTACTCCAATTTAAAACTGATTTTGTTCTTTTTATTTTAATTTATTGTTCTTTTTTCAGATTCAGCCCAGACAGTTCAGCAACACACTGCATATATAGTAGGATTAGCTTCCAGATGACCACAAGCTATTTTCTTAATGCTCTTACTGGATGTAGTAAATTATCACAGGCAGCAGCGTCTTCAGTGTTTATTCACTCTGACTGGATTCAGTTTGTTGACCTCCAGCCTTGCTGATAAGGCTGTAATGTTTCTCTCTGGGAAATGATTCTGTGGTTTCTCCCCCAGAGCTGGACACATGCTGGAATGCATCTTTATTTTTCTGAGGTACATTTTTTGAATAAAAGCTTACTGTTCAAACTTTTGACTGGTTGTGCATATAAATAAATCACCACCTGGTTAAAATACATATGTGAAGCTCTCAGTTTACCACCTGCAGGTAACTACAGACTGAGGTGGAACTATTTCATGTGGATGTTTACAACAGTTCTGGAAGGTTGGAACAGGTGTGAAAGCATGTGAGCACAACTGCTGACCTAAAAACCACTGGTGACAGTTGCAGCTTTATGTCTCTTAAAAGCTGATCACTTCTGTTATTATTATCATTATTGGTTCTTATCTGATGCGTTAAATACATTTTATTGTTTTTTTAAGTATTTTGAACAAACTCAGAGCAACAGATACTGAGTCAATTAAATAAAACGTGCAAAGATCCCTGTAATTTAACTAAAGAATGTGGTTTTGTGCCCCTGGCTAATGTGTATTTAATTACAAGCTATTGTAGAAAGCTGACAGAGAGATGCCACAGCTATAAGGAATTTTATTATAATAAAGGTTGTTATTGTCTCTCATGTTTATATGTTGTGGGGATATTTATTTATGGGGTTTGTGGTTCAGGTTTATGTGACATTTTGGCCTGTTCCAGTCACTTTGCTGCCCTGGTGGTACATTAGCCTACTTCACAGCACCACAACAAATACTTTAGTGATGTTCTGGAAAGAGTTCAGCTTTGTGATGCATTTTAAATGTCTTACAGGTGCCAAGATTGACCTCATAGTGACTCAAGAGGCCACATCTGCTGCAAAAGAGTACCATCATCTTCTAGGCATAGTTGTCTTTGAAAGGTCATCAGGTGTTCTTTTTTTTTCACTTGGTTTGATTTCCCAGCATTCTCTGTTTTCTCACGATCGCATTATGACCTCGTTTGTTTGTTTGCTAGTTTGTTTGTCTATCTGTTAGTGAGATAATGCAAAAAGTCACGGATGGATTTTGATGAAATGTTCAGAAAAAGATCAGAAATGGCCCACGGTGATTAGATTTTGGGGGTGATCAGGATCACCATCTGGATCCAGGAATTTTTTAAGGATGCTTCATCACTGTGAGAGATTGAGGTTTTTAAGATATCTGCATGTAACTCCACAACAAATGAGTCTGGTGCTTGGTATAAGAAATACAGCCTAATTTTAAGTGTAAATCCCTTTTAAAAATCTCCTTTAAAGGGTTTATGCAGCAAAACATATGGGGAAAAACTGAGAAAAAAATGTTGAAATTGAAGCACTTCATCTTCCAAACGTTGGTTTCCACCTTGCTCATTCACATAAATAGCAATTAAGTTTTCTTTTCTTAAACTTTTGTGAATTCTGAACCACATCTGTTCTTCACCTAACGATATTTTCCATCTTGATCTAAAAAGAAAATCTTTGGAAGGATGTCATTTTAACTAACCACACAGCTGTTACACTGATCACATTAAACCAGACATAACATGGTTGTTAGCTGCATGACTGCTGGGTGGTTTCAGTTACCTGTTCACAGATGCATGAAAACTATTTCCCGCTTATTTTAAGCTTTTACCCTCACCAGAATAAACCTGCATTTTCACATTTCAAAACACAGAGAAATATATTCATCACAACAAACTATCACACTCTCTAAAAGGTCGAGAGTCTGATGTAACCAGAAGTTCACTCAAAGAATGAAAAACAGGTTTTTTTATGTGCATTCTTCTGACTTCCATAAATACAGACATTTTCCCTTTTTGTTTTTCTTTCTTTTGATTTTTTGCTTTGCACCGTGGTTGCAGCAACATATTTCCTATTTAATTTTAAGAAAGTTCCCTGCTGAAAAGGCAAAGAAACAATTTATGTATATACACTCCATTCTAAATATGTCCATGATGATCTATTTGTCTCTGGTGTATGATGGAAAAATAACTTTTTACAGCAGCTGTGAGATGAGGTGCAGGGCATGCACTGTTTGTGTTTCGTTTGCTTACTGCCCACAACAGCTGTCTGGTATTTTGAGGTCAAAGTGATCATGGAAAAGGGAAACTCCCCTGAGAGTCTTGTGGTTATTGTATGTCTGAAGGTATCTAAATCCCAAAGCACACATCCAACGGGTCATCTAGGGGATTTAAACAAGTTTCCTCAAATTAAAAACCACAAACCAAATGAAATACCTCATCGCTTTATTATCCACTGTGGTTAGATGGTGTGATGGAATGTCTGTACGTATGTTAAACAGTCTGAGATTTGAGACTCTGGCAACACTGTTTAGAAAAAAAGAAAAAGAGAGGACACATTTTATATTTTTACTAAAACACTTTGTGTCTCTCTGGGAATTTTTTGACTCTATCTATCTTATATAATATCATCTTCAAGCCGAGTCCCTTTTTTCCACTTTCCCGAGTTTTAGCTAAACTGTAAGTCAAGAAATAAACAATAGACAGGAAGCCTTTGCAGATCTCGAAGCCTCAGAGGGACACCAAATCCTGCTTAAACTGATGTAAACACAAGTGTTCACACGTGGGTAAACAGTCTTCAAAAATAGGACTGAAACACATGGGCTCTGCCTTATAAAATAGGAACGTATTCGCTGTTGAGCAATAGAAATTCTATCATCAGCTGATTGTGAAACAAAACAAGCAGTGAGTGACTCAGCTGACAACAACATGAGATGTTAAATCTGCCAAAGGAAACTCTCTGAGTCACTGGAGCTGAGCACGCCGAGCTCTTCACCACAGTCACCAACTTTGCAAATTGAAGGTGTTATTTAACTGCATGTGAAGCATCCATGAAGGAAATGAGATGGGCAAACGTTAAACGGGATGTTTTGGGTCCTGTAAAAGATGCATACAATACCACAACTCAACCAGAGGTCATGGTAAACAGGCAGATTCAAAACACGAGTGTTTACAGAGAAACTCCTAAACAATGGGGAAAGTGTGCCAAGATTTAAGAGCCCTTGTTTGGACTCTGCGCACTGCATTTCATTTCAAGGAATGTGTGGCAACATCCAACTTATGTTGTGTTTCAGAATGCTTCATTACAGAAACATCCTCACTAATTGTTCCGAAGGAAAACAACTACGACATCAAAACACCCTAATTATAAAACCATCTTCCTTAATTTAGTAACACGAGATGTAAACTGGTCTTTTATTTTTCATACTTTTGTAGCAAAAAATGGGCTTTACATCTCTACATTTCTTCTTTTTTTTTAACAAGTGTTGTTGTTCTCCTATACAGAAGAGAGGAGCAGACAGAAAGAATGCTGATGCTGCCTTCTTGAGAACAAAGAGCCAAGAAGCTACACTACGTCAAACATAAAGCCATCAAGAGGGAGACAAACAAGTGTAGTAAAAGAAGTCACATCAAAGTTCTTACCGTAGGGCCAGGCTGCCCCCAAGGGCAGAGTGATGATGATAAAAAGGGAGAGTGAGAGGATCCAGCTCTCTTCCCCAAAGATAAAAGTGCTGGTCCGTTGGATTGTGCGGGTGCCCCCACGGGTTTGCCCCAGCCGTAGTCCCCGTCCCGCAGACAGCATGCTGCAGTCTGGATCTCTGTTTACTTTCTGATCTCAGCTGACATTACCTCTTCTCTGCCTTTCATTCCTTCCCTCCCCCCTCCCTCCATTTCTCTTCTTCTTACTCAGTGTCTTTCCCCTCTGTTTCTCCCTCTCTCTCTGCTCCTTGGGTTCAAGTTACAGCCCAGCCTTGCAAGGAGTTCCACTCGCAGTGGTCTCCCAAAAACTCCCATTTGCTCCACTCAAGTAATGACGTCACTGCTGGTGAATGAAAAGTAAGTGCCAATGCTTAACTCATTACGATCACACACACACACACACACACACATGCTGTTCCATGTTCTGTCTGCCTTTAATAATGATCAATTATGTGGTGATAGAATTTATGTCTCCTTCAGTGTTCATGTGTTCATGACTAAAAAATCCTGAGGTCAGTGTTATTCAAGTTCACACAAGTACAGAACCAGCAGCTGTGTTTAAGCTTACGAAGCACTCAGTTTAACAATAGCATGAAGTTGAGTAATTAATTTGAGATTAAATGAATAATTACACTAGCCGGTTCACAAGAACTCCCATCTCACATCTGGATTGCCAAAAACCTGGAATACAGAAGACTGTTTCAGAATGGAAATAGTAACAAAATCTCAGCTTTGGTGGAAAAAGGAAGAAGCTGCTGACTTCTGTTTTGTATCTACAACATTCTTTAGGAATGTACATAAAGTACCAATTGTTTAAAAAAATACAAAGAAAATCTACTAAATGTGCAACATGAATAATGATGTTATTTTATGTCAGTTGAGCATTGTGTTGAGCATGTTGCATCGCAGCCTCCACTTGACCCTGGAAGTGATGTGAGTGATAGTGTTTTTAAGAAATGACACATTGAGACTCTCAGCAGGCCACTTACCACCTTCTTCTAATAAAGACAGAATGTGGTCTGAAATTAAAAGGGAATGTGTTATGAAAAAAATAACTTTCTGTATCTGCAATCAGTGTGAAATCAAACACTTATAAAAATACAACCCGAACACGATGAATAAGACCTCCCCCGGGTTTGAAAACATGCCATCCTGCGAGCTGTTTAGATCTGCAAGACCTTTCAGCTCAGAGGTTCACAACCAGCCTCCTCAGCTTCTTTATCACTTAAACTCTAAATGGAAAATAAAAATAATTTAGAAAATTCACACTTTTTCTCTTTCTTTGACAAAGATTTAGACTCTTCTCTCTGGAAGACGCTTCAGTCCATCAGAACCAAGACTTCCCACCACAGGAACAGATTCTTCCCCTCTGCTACTGACCTATTGAATAAGGCCCAGTAGAACTCAGTACTGTACATGTCACAATCACATGCCATCTCCAACCCCCCCTCCCCATACCCCCACCCTATCACCAACACTTTCTCACTGACTCATTTACATCCTAAAATCCATTAAAAATACAAGGACATTTGGATTATTGCACAAATACTTTGGCCATGTAAACATTGTTAGTTGGTAGTTGGTTCTTATGTTTATATTTATTATTGTTATTCTTACTTTAATTTATTGTCCGCCCTCCTTCACCCATGACAAATTCCTTGTATTATGCAAATAATACTTGGCAATAAATTTTATTCTGATTCTGATTAATAATAAACTGAAGACCTTAAACTATTTTTGCTTAGAAACCAATTCTGTGTAATTACTTGTTTGTTCATCATTTAGATCTACTGAGGCCCTGATAGAGCTGCATGTCGCCCTTTTATAAAGAGCAACACAGTGTCATCACAGACACGAGCAGCCAAACTGATTCTATCTGGGAGGGTCTTTCTGTATCTCTAATGACTTGTTAAAACATTATGGGAATAAAAAGCCCTCTGATAGTTTGCAGAACTTTTACAAAAACCTCCCAGTTTCTCTGTGATAACGACACACATTCATCTTCTCCTCTAACTGGTCAGTGATAAAACTGTTATGCTCTTTTGTTTTCAGAGGTTGTTATTTTGTACAATATTCTGGGTGTGTTTTATTTCATCTGGATACAGAATTATCTTTTATTTGTTGGTTTTAGCCCACTGGGACGTCAAGCTCCATGTAAAAACTACAGGGACTATAGATCAAACAGCTCAGGGGAAGAGAATCAAATATCCTCAGAAGTTTTTTGAAACAGCAGGATTTTTAGACCAAAGCAGTCCTTCAGTCTGTGTGTATATGATGTAAAAAGCAAGGAGAAAAATGACTCAAAAAATGCGAACACCAAACAAAATAAAGCACAGCTGGAAAAAGAGTGAACCCTCAGCAGGGAAAAGGGAAAATTGAGGAACAAGCAGGGAAAAGGAAACACTGTCTCACTCCACTTAGTGTCCAACTTTGACCTCCTGTGCATTGTTTGTTCAGATGTATCAAACTGTATCATGAGAAATCAGATTTGAGGTTAATGACTTGAAGTTAATATCGATACAATTAAAGCTGCTGCCATGTTTTCTACAAAGTGCACATTATGACCAAACTGTTGATGTATTTCTTCATTTCAACAATCATGTTTGACTTTTTGAAGCTCTGCAAAGTAAAGCCTTTATTTATTATTACATAACAGTCATGCAGAACTAAAAGACCTTCATAGTAAAGTATCAGAACTCAGCTGAGAGGTGGTCTTTTGGGAGATTTCAGTCAGTAAAAAGTGAGAAACAACAATGGAGTTTTGTAGCATGAGGAGACTGTTGCAAAAGAGCATTTTAAAGTCAAAAACAGCTTTTCATGCCCAAATATAACCATCAAGTTGTTATTAAAAAAAGAAAAAAAAAACTGGTGAATTGGTGAGTGATCACATGATTCAATTGGCTGAGATAATTAATTGTATTGTATCAGTGTGCCATCAGCATACAGGTAGGTGTGTTCAAGGCCTCGATGTAATCAGGTTCAGATTTACCAAAACAAACTAAAACATACAGTTTTACTAGAAAAATTCAAAAATATTGATCACGTTGCGGTGTATTACATCTCTTTCAAAGTAAAACCCCAGTGGTTATTTAAAATATCTTATTATGAAATGTTTTGTTACGATTGAGTCATGAACATTTGGGATCTTGACATAACATTTAGATTTTCTTGTTATTTTTTGTTTCCATAGTCACAGAGCAAACAACAATCTTTTGTTTTGTTCACATCATTAGATGTGGTGGAGGCTCCAGATAAGACAGACGCCTGCAGCACCAGGGGTGCCAGGTGCAAAGTGCCCTGACAAGGGGCCGTTTTACTACCTTAATGGGGTAAGATCATTTCAAACTAGATACCAAATATGCTTTTATTTAACTGCCGCATTTAAATAAAAGAAGGGTCCACTTCTAAAGAAAACCATCTTTCACAAATTCTTTACAGATTAACTTCTCTACTATATTCTCCTGCTGTGTTCATGCATAATTATCACATCTTAAAGAGGACCAGAGAAACCCCATCTGTCCCATTCTGCCCCATCTGTCATTTCCTGTTTAAAAATATCCAGGTGAGACAACATGAAAAGAAATGCAGATAGAATAGATGTGGTGATTTTAACATAGAACTGAATGACAAAGGATGAAATTAAAGATTGGATTGGTTTGTATGTTCAAAGACGTGTGCAGCATACAAGTCTATGGTTAAGAATCCTTGCTGATCCAGTTCAAACGGAAGCCATGCTGCTGCATATTAAAAGTTTTATGGTGACCTTTTTAAACATGCCTACAGGCATGTCATGCTAGATTAAGTGAGACACAGTAACTCTGCACACATCCAACACTGATCTGTGTTCTTGGGCTTGTTTTTTCCCCTCATACTCCAAATTGTCCAAGTCATTATTACATTTTATGTAACCTATAATTCAAATCAAAAGTGTTTAGATGTTGCTTTTTATAAAACTCTAAATCTGGTTCATCACTCGGTCATCACTCGTTCAGGCTGATTCATCCCACAGTAAACAGTCACTGAACTACTTTTATTTTGAAATCCCTGTAGCTTCACCAAGTGTAAACACTAAAAGGATTTAAGATGTATGGTGCACGAATCAGGGTATACGTACAGGCTTGTAAGACCTGCTCAGCTCCACACCCACACAATATTCATCCTGCTGCTGGAACCTTCCCAAAAAAATGCTGTAGAGCCCTGTTAGTCTTCACTATTAAGCTATTGTTAGCGTGTAATGCAAACCTTATGGACACCTGCAATCAGGTACTTTGAAGTGATTTTTGTTGGGGATTTTTTTCTGAGTCACAACACATGCTGGCAAATCTTCAACAGGCCACAACTTATTTTAAATAGGAACAGCTTCATCCAGATTACAGCCTATGCATGTTGTCTGTAAACTCCAGGTTGTTCTGGTAACTTGGGTGAAACCAAAGGTAAAATCAGCTGGTTCTGGTATAACCATAACCCCCATCAATCCCCTAAAGTCAAACAGGTAAAAATGCAATTTTTCCTATTTGTCTTCAAACAAATGAAATCAATATGAAAATGTTTTCTTGTAAATCACTTAATATTAAAAAATAATCCCCCATTATGATAAATAAGATACTAAATTTTACAGCGCAAGGCCACTCTTTCAGATTAAAGAGGTAGATTTGATCCAAAAATGTCTCATAGTACAATTTGAATTCCCGTCATTAGGTTATCATAAATCCGATCTGTTCCATCTGAGTTTTTAAATTATCATGGATTCCAGCTTTGACATCTATGAAACAACCTCCTTTACTAACTGTGAAGTTTTAATTTCTGGATGAGGGGGAACAACTCAGGCTGGCAGCAGTAGAGACCAAAGAAAAAAAATCTATTACATACTGGAAACATCAGAAGAGTCAGAAAAAAGACTGGTATGAAGTAAAACGGAACATGTTCAGATTTCAAAAGGGAGTCATGAAGTCCTTGATAAGATATACTGTAACCTAATCCACTTATTTTCTTCTACAGTTGCATTTCCTTTCCTGCGCATGTGTTTTTTCTAAAGTGACTCCTCTTGTGTCATCAACGTTAAAATACAGCCACAAGGACACTGAACCAGACAACTGTCTCACACTAACAGTTTGTTTGGGTGTGTCATGGAAACGGGGTTTCTGTTTTCAGAGAAGCTTTTTTTTTAGTTTCCCCTTCCTGTCATTCTGCTCTGTGGATCACCAAGGCTGAACCACTGTCATGGAAATACACCAGGTCTTGTTAGATAGAGAAGTCAGAGGCACAAAGAGGTTAGGTCATTATTAGAAACCACAACTCACCACAATGAGAGAACCACAGAAAAGATTTTCATATTTTATGACATTTTTCTTTCACCTTTCTACTGAACTAAACTGAAAGAGGGATTTCTGCTCTTGGATCTCTGGTGCTTGTCTTCTTTTTTCATTTTAAATCTGTTTCTAACAGCTCTTTAGGTGTTCTCATTGCAGCCAGGACCAAATGATGTCAACCCCTTCTGAGTGGTATTTTAAACATAGAATGGAACATTTGACACAGTTTAAGAGAATAAAAGCCCTTGATGAGGTGTAACATGGCAGACAAACAGGGTAGGGACCACAGGGATTTAACTGGCTGTGAGGGTTGAAGGGTGTGGATATCAACATTCTTCACATCATTGGATCTCATTTATCTCACACATTTATGGTCAGAATTATTTTGGATTTGGTTTCATGGAAAGGTCTGTTACTCAACACCCATCACAAGAAGAGCGGACTAGGAAAACGTTATTTTCTAACAAGTCAGATAATTATTATACAGCGAAGAACTTCAAAGTACAAGTGAATACAACACCTAATAGCAGATGCTTAATTAAAGAAAAGACAACGAAGATAGATAAATGGATGATAGAAGGATAGATGGATAGATAGATTTTTACCACCCTCTAGAGGACAACTCTATAAATACAGACAAAATAAATTGGTAAATTAAAATAAAAGCAAATATTAAAAAAACTGGAACCAAAATTTTATTTTATGCATAATCAAACCACTCTGACAACATGTATTGCTTTGCCCTGCATGTTTTAGCTTTTACCAATAATTGTCTGTTACAAACATACAAGAGGACATTGTTTAAATGCATCAGCTATTCTGTTGTGCATAATATTGGATTTCATATAAAAAAACACCTTACTCTATTTAAAACTCCAAATTTGGTTCACAATCTCAGTGAGAACTTCTGATTGCAGAAAAAAATACAACTCTTGTCTGTAATAATGTTAACCTTACAGAATTGTTACATCATACTTCTCTTATACTAAGTTCTCTCAACATAAACTTAAGGGCTGAGAATGTCACAGCGTTTAACATCAATTATAATTGCCAAGGAACGAGATGCCTGTTTAATTGATAGGAGCTGGCAGCTAGACTGCTGATGCGTAGTCGTACTACCTGATCCAAATAAATTATGCCACTTCTGCAATAGGAAAAAAAAATAATAATAAAGACAGATTCTCAAGAACTTGTAAAATGTTTAGTTTAATAAAAATAATCCAAACCTGAACTTCAGATTCTGTTGTCTGATTTTGAGCTCACAACTAAACTCATTTACAGAGGGTATAATAAAGAGTTTTGATAGGAAAGCAACATGTTTTCTGTCCTGACATGGCCAAATATAAAACCACTATTTTTGTAATAAATAAATACCAAAGTGAATGGATTTTGGAGAGGTTTTTTGGTATTTGGTAATTTCTCCTGTGTTTTACCCTATAGAGGAAGTTAGAACACACAACTCATCATCATTATTATTATTATTATTATTATTATTATTATTATTATTATTATTATTATTATTATTATTATTATTATTATTATTATTGTTATTATCATTATTGAGGACATTAGTTAAGTGTGTGAAAGACATCATATTTATTTATTATTTTATTTAAAGCAGAACTAAGTAAGTTTTGCTCTCGCTCTCCCCCTACTGGTCCCCTGTGAAAGCTCACTGTCGTAACGTTCCCCCGCCGCCACCCCCCCAACAACAACGCGCAGAGAACGCTTTTGCAAGAAGAAAGAAAAACAAAACCAAGAAAATGTCTCGACAGGTGAGTATTATTGTCATCTTTGCGCTCCTAAGGGTGGCGTTGCTAACAACGGCAAGGGCTTCATGCTTGTATTTATGTACGTGAGTGTGAGTGCCGTAAAGCAGGTTTGTTCTCGCGAGATTAGTCGGGTCCGATCCACTGAAAGTTGCAAGTGCTGCTTTCAGGACACAGACCCCGGAGGGAGGGGAGGGACCCACGAATCACCCCGCCAAGTCCTTGTTTACCCCCACAGGGACTCTAGAAAACATTTATTGAGGTGAAAAAACTTACTTAGTTCTGCTTTAATATAGGTTCTTTCATTGTTCTTTTACAATTAAACACATCAAGATGACCAGAGTGAGAAGCTGAGCTGGAGAGGAAGTTAAGTAGGATTCACTGACAGCACAACACAACTAATCACTTTGATCCTGTTTGATTATTTATATCACCATGGCTGGGTGAGGCTTGACTGTTTGATCAATTCTCCGCTTCTTTTATCGGCATCCAGCCACCGCCACCACTACCCAGTTTGCTAAATTATTCAACTGGGCCCGCTTTGTTGCTAATGGCAGTGATCATTCTTGCTTAAACGGCATAATGTATGTGCTGACAGCCAACAGTGATACAAAACCTGTCTCACAGGACACAAATCTCTCAGCGGTGAACGTCTATCTTCTACATTAGTAATTCCAGGCACCAGTGAAGCAAGGGCAGGTAAAATACACTCAATCTCAAGGCCTATGGAAAATACTTGCTCCATTAGGTCACAGCTATAAATGATCCAGCTTTAACTCTTTGGACAACTTGAGTGAGATAAAGCTGTTATCTGAAGACGCAACACAAAAACCAAAGTTCTATTTGAAGTGTGTTCTTTTTTTTTTTAATTCAGGTTAGTTTTGGGTTATAATTGCAATAAAAATACCTCCCAATTTATTTCATACAGCACAATCACATTTATAAGTTTAATATCTTGCCTGAGGACATTTCAACAAATTGAGAATCTGAGGATCTTTAGAGTAGATATCAGTCACTCAACCACTGCACCTTGACTCAGTTTTTTGTTTTTCCTCAAAAGAACATTTTTCTGTTTTTTAAACAAAAATACCCTCATGAAAACAACGTTGTTTCCAGAAATGTCTTTATCTTCACAAAAACACCTAAAATGACCCAAAACGCTGTAGTAAACATGCCAGGCCTGTATGTGGTGCTCTAACACTGCAAGAACTACACCTAGAACAGGAAAGGTGAGGAGTGTGCACATAAACCTTGAACGTCTGGTACTTTGCCAGAACTTTGGGATGTAGATTAAGTTAGACATGAGGCTATGAAATCATCCCTTTTAAAAAGTTGTATTTTTGGCATCTACACATAAACTTAAGGGCGAGTTTCATTTGGGTTGTTTCATTTTGGAACACGTTTTTTAAAAAACATTTTTCAGGGGCTTCTAAAACATTTGTTTAAATAAAAGGCAGAAACAAAAGACTTTTGCACATTCTAAAAACTCAGTTTCAAAACACTTATACTATGAAAAAAATAATAAAAAAGAAATTATTCTCAGAATTAGGTTTCAATCAATCTGTAATGGATCCTGATTAAAAGGATTAAGTTGTGCTGGTCTTTAAGCTGTTGCCAGGAAGACTTTTCCATGTGGCCTGTTTGCTTACCCTTCCCCCACCAAGGGTCCTGTCAACACTGCCAGTCTCATGAGTTAGAAAGAAGCTGAAATTCCACGGGGTCACTTTTTTTGCTCTGTTCTTTGACCTTTTTTTTTTTCCTCCTTTAAAACCCCAACACGGCTATTACTGCTGCTGAAAGGCTATAAAAAAGCTTGTCATCGTGACGCAGAAATCTTTTGGTTTTTAAAACAACAATGTTGAAGTAAAGAAAATTTAACCAGGATAGATAATGTGGTTTCCTATTTTATTCTGAAAAAATCTCTAATAACTGCAGATGGAGTTTGAATCTGTGAAACACTTAGTTAACATTCTGTATTTGTCTTCCAAACTTTGCATGTAATGTGTATTTTTGAAGTGCTGAGATTGAATAGATGTATATCAAGACCAAATGTGGTACAATTGTTATTTTTTTTAAAACTAGCATGTGTTTACAGTTTACCCCACTAATCCAACTTTAGACTTCTACATTTGCCTTTTGAAATACTGACTGGGGTTTTCTCTTGTATCTTTATTCTTTCCATTAAACCCACAGAAAAATGGAGTTCAGTTAAAATGAATCATGTTAATGTGCTCATCTTCATACATCTGTTCAAAATGTGGCTAACTCCTCTTTTTTTCCCTCTATATAGGCCCGACCCACATGCTGAAAAGGCTGTATGCTTTTTATCTGTGGTTTCTTAAATCTGTGGTTTGAAATCTGGAGAGGGGGGAGAGGACAAGATGCATGTAAACCACAAAACATTTAGCCTTCAATCAGCTCATCCCAAACTGATTAGAGAGCAAGTACCTCACTTCTAAATATGCTTATTAATGTTGCTGAAATTTTAATAGGAATTTTACTTCAATGCTTAATCTTGCCTCACATGAGCTGAGAGGAATTCATATCACATGGTGTTTCATCTAACACACAAAAAACCCTTCAAGGCTTAGAAACTCGTGACTTCCCAAATAAAGTTTAGATGTTCGTATGCGGTTTTTTTTAGCTACAGTTTAAAGGGAAATGTCACCTCAAAGCACTGAACACACTTCAGTCAATGTTCGCAGGAACAAAAAAAGAATTCAATTCCTGACTTATTTAATAGGAGATTTGGTGTGCCAGGTCAGGGGTTGTAATCCAGGAGATTGGACACTGATTCTTTAATCAAGTTCCTCCACAGTACATCTCCTTCCTCCCCTTCTGATTTCACTCTTGCAAGAGTCCCCCTTGTGTAGCACTGAATTTCAATAGCCCACCACTCTTCTGATCCCACCTCCCAATCCACTCCCAGCACACACACATGCACACAGAGCCTCCCTCTGCTGCATTGAAACCAGATGGAGATGGGGAGTACAGTGCACCAGTAAACCAAGCCTTCTGCTTTTCTTCTATGAGAGAAATTCTGCATTTATTAACAATAACTCATTCATTCAAACAGAAACTGGTCATTCTTCTGAAAACCTCGAGCCTGTGTACCAGGAAATTGGCAAAGGGAGACTTGGGAAACCGCAGTGAATGGTGGAAAAAAGGCAGCAGTTTGATGGCTAAGTGCCACGCTCAGGTCTCAGCAGTGCAGCTGATCTCCTGTTGTAGCAACAGCTTTGACTTGATTTTGCACAGACTGCTTATTCCTGCTCTCTGCTTACATTTCTGAGTGAAACTGTTATGAAAACTGCATCAATCTAAGGACACGCTGATTAGGTGCAAGACCTCTCATGGGCACACAGCACTGTGTACTCACTAACTGATGTTCAAAAAAGTTGAATGCTAAATATAAGGTCAACTTTATGTAATTTATGCAGTACTTCACAGTATTACCTTAAATAAGTGCCAAATTTAATGTGACAACATCCTGACTTTGTCACCAGTAGTCATTAAATCTATCTTAGCTGTCTCTTGATTGCACCCAGCAATTATCGACCAGAAGAAGAGCAAAGTACATGTAGGGTGTTTTAAAGAATTAAGTATAGTCTCAGTTTGTTGATGGTTCTTTACATGGAAATATGAAAAACTAAATATGTTATGTTCCCATGTATGTTATTATCTTATTTTCTAATTTCTTTAGAATAAACAAAAGCACATATAAGTCCAAGTTCCTGTTTTCACTGCAAACAGGAACCGGGAGACACAGATTTATCCCCATGGAAGTCTCCCACCCATAGCTGAATCCCAAAGCATGAGTAATCGTCAGACCCTGTAAAATGATTGCTTTCAGCACTAATGGAAGCCCCGCACATTCATTATTCAGTCCAGGAAACTGCAAAGTGTCGAGGGACCTTTGAGTTATTACTCTGCATGAACTAAGCTTAGACTATGAGGTGACATAAGCCCACTGCACTTTCTCCTCCTCTGTCTCCATGCCTTTATGTCTACGGCCCCTCCCTGTGTCCATCTGCACCGGCAGACAGGAACCACACAGAGCAGACGAGATTGTATCACAGCTGTGGCGTTGTCAGACAGCTAGCGATGGGTGTATGGTGTCGTAGCAGACAGAATGACAGACGATCTGAGCTCTCTTGTGTCATGGTGGCGCTTGACCACTCACTGCCATGGCTGGTGGAGAGAAGCTTTCCAAATGTTATGGCTCTCTTGGGGCTTGCAGAGGGAGGAATGCAGCAGGAGGGAGTGTAGCAGTGCTGAGGGGGGAACTCAGAGGTTGGCTGACCTGCAGATAACACAAGTCATGAAACAGATAGGTTTGATATGTGAACATGTCCACACTTGTGCTTAAGCGGAAAGGGAACCCAAAGGCCATGTGGCTACAGACTAAGTCTTTCAGTATACTCCACCTTCCTAAAAAGCAACAACGAATTGCACCAATACACTTAAGCCATCTTTAATATTCATGTCTAGACTAAAGTTTAACTTTCATTTAATTTAAACATGAGAATAATGTATTTAAATCATACAGATGTAGTGTTGGATCAAAATGAAGGAAAATCCAAGATTCTAAATTATTTATTGCATTTGTTTTTTTCAGAGTTTTGTGTTGGTATCAATTTTATGAAGCACTCCATCTGCATTTCTGTAAAATACACACTATTAGAAAGTGCTAATTTGTCTTAAACAGGAGCCCGTGTCCACAGAGACCAGCTCTAATTTTTGCATGTTACAACAACCTGCACAGTCATATAAAACAGAGCTGAATATATCTGGTGATTCTAGCACTTTTGCATGCATCTCTGCTCATGCACAACCAAGGGATTCTTCTGTTGTTGACTCACTGCTGTCATTCCCGTCAATCTTCAATACAGAAATAAACACAGGATTATGGAGAACATCCAATCTGCAGGCAATAAAACTGATAAATAAAGTTAAAATAAATCTATTTAGTTTACAATCAGTGCTCCATAAAAATGCAACATAATTACATCAGAGTTACTTAACCTGACTGTTTAGGTAAAGTTTCCCAGTATCTGCTTTAACATTATATAAAAAAAAAAAAAATATAAAAAAACACAGCATGACTGTCTTTTGTGTAGAGCTCAATGTCTTTCTTCAAGCTATAAAATCTCATTAAAGTCTGCTCAGAGATAAGACATTTAAGTCAAAGTGCTAAGAGCTTACATTAGTGGACCTGTAATTTATTGAGTCTAATCACACATTTTTGTCTGCTGCTGTCTTTTTTGACTTGGGCAATTTAGCATGCTTGCATGTTGCAACAAAAATGACCTAATTAATTTGATTAGGGAACTTGGTTTCAAGATGCAGAGTGTGAAAACATGAGTAGAATTGTAAAGCGAGCTGGGGAAAGTTAATGAGAAATAATTCAGTGAGGGGGATGTGAACAACAGAGTTTGTGTGCATCTTACATTTGGTTTGGATCCTTGATGATGAAACAAGCAAAACTTTAGCTATGTGCTTTAGAAAACAGCACTGAGATGAAGGCAATATACAGTATTACAAAATTAACTAAAGTGGATTATTAACATATACTTAATGGGTTTGCTTGTGTCAAGTAGCCAATTTGTGAGTAATGGCCTCTGCCACCATCTGCTGAAGATGTCCTAACTTGTCTGAGAGCCAAAAAATAGATATAATCTTCCCGTTTGGAGAATCTAGAAATATTAATGGATGAAAATGACAGTGCATCAATATAGTTTAGCATAAACAACCAGATTTCATTGTTAGAAAATGAACTAGTTTTAGTCTATTTGTTCTGTCAGCTGCTGTTTGGCCTATCTCAGTGCATGAATCCTTCTAAAATTCAATAAACCCAACTGTTTAGTCACAAAATCATTGTTGTGTTGATATGTTGTGAATTTGATTTGACTTGAATTTGACCAATATCAAGATGAGAGCTAAACATGCATTAGTACTATTCAGTTCAATTTGGTTTATTTCCACAGTACCAACACATAACAGATGTCTTATCAAAGAGCTTTACAGAAACAACAATTTGCCAGCCACAAATTAACAGATTAAATTATGATATTCACATAAACAAGCACAAGTTTGTTGTGCTCTGTATATTATCAATGGAAAAGTTGTAAAATATTCATTTAGTCCCATAGGTGGGATATTTCCACTCCATCCCACTGCTTGCGTCACTGATATGTTATTGGATTGCACACATGCATGGAATATAATTTCCTTAAAATGTTGAGATTATCCTATTTCCAAACTAGACCGCACCTGCTCCATGGATTAATTATTCTAATGGAAAACGGCGTGTTAGAATATCCTTTCGCACCACATGCACACATACACAACGAGGTGCGGTGCACTTGCTCCGCTCCTCTCTGAACCCTCCTTCCCACGATCCGCCCACCACCTCGGGCTAAAGTCACGTGTCTCACCGCCTAGTGTCTCTCGGCGAGTCCACACCGCCACAAATCAAACTCAGTCAGCGCTCAGCAGAGAGAGGAAGAAGATGAGAGACAGAGAGGCGCAAACAGGCAGAAAGCCCTTGTGACGCCAGTGGGCCATAACGGACAGCGTCAAACAGAATCTACCCGCTGTGGACATCCAAAAATGGTATTTTTCCAAAGGCATCTGGACAGGTGAGATTCGGGCAGAACCGCTTCTGTGATCTGAAGCAGTCCATCAGCGTGCAGCGGTGCGTCGAGGCGGTCCGGAACACAGAGCGCACCGCTCAGATCCGCGCCAGTTTATCTGTGGACTGAAGAGACTCCAATCCCTCCATGTTTTATTAAATTTATGGCCTGAAGGTTATCTTCACCATGAGGGTTCTTTCGGCAAACTTGTTCGCTGTACTACTGATATGCGCCCTCGCCAGTGTTTTCTATGTGTGGAGCGCGCTGGAGAACCGTTTGGAGCGACACAAACGGAGGTTCTCGGGACAGGGCGGGGGGTCCTCTCACCATGGACCTTTAGAAGACCTCTCAGCGAAAACTTTCCGAGCTCTGCTTGCTGTTCCAGCAGCACAAAGACCGCACTTGGGGGGCAGATTTAAGGTTCTCAACATCACCAGTCAAGCTGCCTCTGCAGGAAGTCGGAATTATGTGAATGGAGATAACAGGAGGTCAGATCTATGGGAGGGTCCGGTCAAGTCAGGATCCCCAGTGAACAACGGCATATTTTGGAGTAAATGGCTGGAGGATCTTCTCCCTGCGGGATTCACAGAGGGTTATGCTCGGACTTGGAGGCAGAAAGCGAGGGCATCACGGGTAGTGAGGCTGGAGCCTGGATGCGGCAGGATATCCAATCAACTGGCCACATTTGCTGACGGGACTAAAGCCTGTGTGCGTTATGGGATAAACTCAGATCAAGTGCAAGGAGAAACTTTGACGTATTACCTAGCGAGTTTGCTGGGCATCACAAATCTGCCTCCTCTTACATTATCCCAGCTTCACAGAGATAGTGAGCAATGGGCGGCCGTGAGGACGCGGGTCGGTGATTTGCAGTGGAGTGATGAAGCCGTGGTTTCTCTCACAGAGTGGATCTCCAATCTGACCGGGGTTGTCACACCAGCGCCGCTCAGGCAGGAGAGCAGCGGGCTGCATCCTGTGCTCAAGGGTCTCGGAAACAAGACGACGACCGAGCTGCTGGAGCTCATGCAGTGGACCGACCTAATCATATTCGACTACCTGACTGCAAACTTCGACAGACTCGTCAGCAATTTGTTCAGCCTGCAGTGGGACCCGCGCGTGATGGAGAGGGACACGAACAACCTGCTCAAAACCCCACATGGTGACCTTGTGTTCATAGACAACGAAGCCGGACTCGTGCACGGCTTTCGGGTGTTGAACATGTGGGAGAAATATCACAATTCAGTCCTGGGCTCTGTGTGCGTGTTCAGAAAAAGGACCACGCAGCGCGTGGCAGAGCTGCACAGGCGCAGAGACTCTAAGCAGAGGCTGCTGGAGCTCTACAGAGACAGCGAGCCTTTGTCGCAGGAATTAGGATTTCTCTCAGACGAGCACGCGGGTGTTCTTCAGGATAGGATAGACCGATTATACAAACATATTCTGCATTGTAAAGGAAAATACAGCCAGCAGTGAAGATTCAGATTCAGCACGCACCTGTGATGGATTTGTTGTCTGCTCGCTGTGATGAGCTTTGCAAACACTATTTGTCCACTTGTGCACAACTGATGCCTGTTATACAAAACTGTCTTGAATAATCCAACTTAACTACCTCTTGTGAATAGAATGCCTCCTTTATAATAAATAAACTCTGAAAAAGTTTAGGAGCCTCTCACTGAACAGGTTATAACCCTCATGCACAGGAGACATTAGAGTCATTTTATTTATTCATTTTATTTACTCCTGGGATTCTTATCTGAACAAATAAGGAGTTGAAAATAGACAGATCTTAATGTGTTTGGGGTTTCCCTTGTGTTCCGTAATCCCAATAACAAAGCCCTAAACCTTAATCTAAGTTGACTCTTCTTGAGTTTAGCATTTCTTTTGACATCCAGCTTGCTTTTTATAGAGAGTAATTTGCACATGTTGTAATAGCTATAGCACCTGCACTCTTGTCAATGTGTTTGGATTGTATTTACAGCCTTAAACTCACAGGTGTGTCACATCATCACATTGTCCATGTGGTAAATATGTTGTAAATATTGTCTGGCAAAAGAAACATTTTTGATGCTGGACTAATTTAATGTACATTGCAACATTCCAAAAATCGTGACTCTCTTTTTTTTTTTCTAAAAATATACAGTATTATGACTTGAATGTTTGACTTTGTGTTTTTAACTGCCTTATCAGAGGATATCAGATTCGGTGTTCGCCTGCTGTGGAGTCTGGGGGGGTTAAATGCTCCACAGCTTCTTAATTCTCCTGTACAGTACTCACATTGTGCTGTAGGAATATCATGCTGGCACAATGTTTCTGAGAAGCTTTCCTGTCAGCCACAGGCACGCTACAACATGAATCTCTCTAATCCCCTTTATAATCTCACACAGAGTGATAAACTGAAGGAGACAAGTGACATTTTTTTTGACCTGATTTAACAAAAAAAAAAAAAAGTTTCACTGCCCTTCAACTATTTTGTAACATTTCTACGATGCAGTTGTTTTTATCATGATACAAATCCTCACCATAAAGTTAAAACTTCTTTTCTTGGCTAAAAAGTGGGAATATTCTCAGTGGACGTGTGATCTGATAAGAAAGTTAACCTTAAATTTAATGAGCGCTTTGCTGTCAGCGCAGGGCTTTAGCAGTTTCTCACTGGGTGAGTTTAACTAGAAGAAGCTTCAAGAGGAAAGGAGAGTGATAAAACCTCCATGTTTAGGTGTTATTTTGGTTTAAAGTGAATCTTCCCGGTTCATATCACCACATCACTCTACAGTTCGACCATTGGAAGCATCCTTTACTCGTTGGCTACGGCCCCAAATCTGTGTTTGATTTCTGTTTCTAAATGTTCCAGCATGCAGGAGAAAAAATATCAAGCCTTTGAAGACCTAATTCTTTCCAGCCTTTTGCTATTCTAAACTTCATATGGTTCCTTCTATTTTTTTCATGAAGTCAAAAGAAACTGCTGCTATAAATCCATGGTATAAATGCATCTTATTCAAATGGTGACTCAACAGCACCTGTGTCAGGGATTTGTGCGTATTCGACGAAGGAGGTGAAGGTAGGTGTGGGAGAAGGTGTTTTCCAGACTGTGTACTTCAGCTGGTGTGCACTGACTGTTATATGGGCAAAAGCAGATCGTGTTAATGAGGTGAATCTGAGGTCATAAGTGAATGTTAGTGTCTCGGGGGGGTTTCAAAGGCTGCACTTGCAGCCGGTCGGTCTCAGTGCTTTGAGCATAGATGTTTGTGCACTGCACAGATTTACGACAAGCTGCAGACACTAGGGATTAAAAACAATGCCAAACAGAATTCTGCAAGCCCAAACCAGATTTCCAACCTTTTGTTTTGTTCTTTCTTGTACAGTCTTCTCCACCTCAATTTCATCTCTATCTCTCCCCTCCTGCTGTCTTTCCTTCCATCTCAACATCACTGTCATTTTCATTTCTCCTTAAACAGAAAGTTTCATTTTCCTAATTAGCTTTTTGTAGATTTCTCTGCACAAGAAAGTCTTTTTTAGCAGAAGACCATGCCAGCAGTAATCACACTAATGGAGAAAAATCAAAGAGGTTGTTGAATCACCATTTAAGTGCTCACATATGTTCTTCCATCAGACTTCCTGCCTGGTCTTCTTCAGCCTCCTTTTTCCACCTAAAGGCAACAAATCTTTATGCACGCAGTTTCTAACAAGTGGACTGCAACTTGTGACACTGGTGGTTATTGTGCAGTATTTGATAAAAAGCTTTGCCTTTTATAAATGTCAGTGTTCTGCCACTTCCTTCCAGATGTGCTTATTATCAAAACAGGCTGAATTGGAGACTCAGACAGTCATGCATTTAAAGGCCACAGGCAGGCCTGAGCACAGACCCCAGGTACTCGTCTTCTTTGTGCGCATTGCAAACATTCCAGACAAGCTGAGGGAGGATCATCTCCATGGACACACCGACACACACAGTCACTATGCAGACAGGGAAGGAAAAAGAGTCCCAGCTGTGTACATAAATCTCTTTAAACCCCGGCTGGGTTCATTTGTTCATTATTTTTAAAAGGTAAAAAAGTAGTAAAAGTCAAGCTGTCAGAAGATCATGCTTAAAATGTTTCACAGGCTAATTTACCACTTGGAATGATTGAGGTGAAATGTTTTAGCAAAATGTCTCAGCAAGAACAACTCTTATCCAATCAACATGAGCAAATGATCAAATTTGCTTATCTTCAGTAGAGGAATCAGATAGCAATCAAATCTACATTCCAGCACTGCAAGGAAGACATTTCTAATACATTCCTCAGCGTGTTCCTGCAAAATGAAAAGAAAAAAGGCTGTTGCTGCTCCCTGGAAGAACTAAAGCACCAAAAGATTTTAAATAAATACATGAGATGAGATTTTAGAGTTTTTGAGATGTTCTTTTTTTTTTAGTATATTTGATTCTTTACAGTCATTGTACTGAGTACACAATGAAATTCAATGCACTTAAGAACTGAAATGTAGATAAAAATTCATGGTCAATGTGCAAAAAAAGTAAGTTAAAAGGATTTAAAAGCCCGTGGTAGACTGTGAGTAAGTCTTGCAGCAAAAACATACAATGAAGGCTTTATTATGAGAGCATGGAAACCTGAACTTGATTCAAGATAAAGACCCTTGTTTTTTCACTTAGTTGAAAACATTCATTTTGATTTTTCTGAAGGTGCTTGAATCGCTTTTTCAGTGTTTGCACAGAGCTGTTTTACTTCCTGTCTCATGGTGCCAGCAAACTCAACTTTTCTCACAGAAGTCAGTTTTCCTACAAAACTTGATTTAGTGTAAAAGCAGAACTTTACTGCATCATTCTGAATGTTGTGGGACTTTTTGCCAGACATCAGGGGACAAAGTGACTAAATACTTTCTCTGTCATGTGCAACTGGAGACACATAACTGGCATTCTTTGCTGGCTCCACAATGCGAGGGACTTCCTGCACATGATTTGATTATGAAACATGTTGAAGAGTCACTTAGTCACAGCTGAATGAATACAGACCATGGTGGGTAATCTGGGGCGCTGAATCAACGACTGGAGGGGCTTTGATAGAATAAAGGCTGAACATCCAGGCGGTGGCGTGCCTGAAGAGGCAGCACAAAGCTCTGCATTGTGAAAAACACTGTTGTAGGAGTGAAGTCAGAACCTTTGTGCATCCTTTAACAAGACAAAGTTAGTTAATTAAATTCACGAGGAGAGAGGGAGAGTAAGTGTGCGGGTGCAAATATTTCATAGTGCATTAGTCCATTTTAATCTAGGCTGAAAATAAAGACAGCAAAATTCCTTTATTTTATATTATCAGTTTAAGATTGACTTCAGGAAATAGAGTCTTAGAACACAACTAGTTGTAGAAACACCAGATATTTTACTTTTACAGCTAGTTTTTGAAACTGAGCCAGATACTGTTTTGTTTCCATCATTTCACGTCTTTGTACTAAACAAATCTAGCGAGCTTGAACCAAATGATATCCAAGGTGCCCTTTTACTCTAAAGAAGAAAGTAAATAAGCAGAAACTATTTTAAACTGTACAAATTGGGGTGATTGGTCTGTGCATCTATCGGCAATCACATATTACCTTTGAACAGTTTTTTTTCTCTGATTTTGTTTCTTCATTTCATGTATCCATAAATATCAAAGTTAATCTATCAATAGTTAATTAAATTCTATAAAATTGCTTCTATGAACAATCTTCTAAAACTGAACTCAAAACCCGAAATAATCTGTAAACAATATCAAAATATAAGTTTTTCAAAAATCCATAAAATCTAATAGATTTTTTTTTTCATGATTTTTCTTTAGCTGAACAAGAGTTAAACCATTTGTCAATTCATTGAGCACATTTTTCTGCAGTTTGACTCCATATATTAATATATACAACTTCTGTAATGTTGTTAACTCAAAGAAATTTTAGAACCAAATTTCCTTCAACAACCTTCATCACTGAATCATAACAGACACACACCCACAAAAATCTGTTAATTATTTGGCAAAGATGTTTTCTGTCTTTACGCTTAATTGTCAAATATTTCAATTTGAACACGTTTAAACACACGCTCTTAAATTAACTTAATGCTTATTTTATAACACAAACAAGTGTTTAGTTTTAGTTGTTGTTCCAAGTCTCAATTCAAAACTTAAAAATGGGGCAAAAAGTCACATTTCTTTTCTAATTCACTTCCAATTAAGTTTAGATTCTCAAATGTTACCGAGATTCAAATGCTCTTTCAAGAACTTACAGATTGTAATCCTTGTTTTTTACTTCTTTACACAATAAATGTCCATAAACATAATTAGCGAGTGTCTTCAGCCTGCGATCTTGTGTCCTCAGTTATAGAATTGATTTATCGGCTCTCTGTTACAGCAAATGATGTACAAGGTGATGCTCTAATACATCTCTCCAGCTGTTGTCAGCTGTCACACCGAGTCAAGTCTTATGTGGCTAGAAATATATTACTCAGCAGAAAAACGCTGATGAATTTCTGTCAGGTTTACAGAAATGATACAGTCTAAAATCTAGATAAACAGGAATAGTGATATGCAGATAATCCATTAAACTGTTGTGGAAACAAGAACTGTTTAACCTCAATTTAGCTTCTCTCTATTTTCTCTTAATAGGATTTTCTTCATGCTCGTCACAGTATACATAAAAATAAATCCTGGTTAATTTCACCACTTAATTCCATCCCATTTGATATGCTTTGTCCCTCAAGTTTCCTTCTACAGCACGTCAGTCTATAGTCTATACAATCTAATAATATTTGCATTTTATACAAAAAAGGTTAGAATTATAATCCACAAAGCACCAGTAGAAAATACATCGCAATCAAGCAGATAATGTTGAATTTTATTACAACAAACTTGAAAAATCTTTTGTTTCTGTGTTCATTTTTGGTTTATGTTTACTCATGTTTGACATTAGCTCCTTCTGAGAGCCCTAAGTTGAAATGTTTTGAACTCTCTCGCCTCATTTTTACTAAATTCTTGCACAGGACTTGATTGGCATGTTTGATAATTCAGATTCTTCAGGGTGATGATTGTTGATGCCTCAGAACAGCCAGGAGACCTGTTTCAAGTATTTGCTGCTTTGCATTTGGGTTCATCTCTATGTAAATGTGGATCCATATGCTTATGGAAATTATTGTGCTTTTTTTTTTTTT
>SSNP01000005.1:7403582-7417276 GCA_006937955.1 Pachypanchax playfairii | reverse complement strand
TTTTTTTTTTTTTTTTTTTTTTTGTAATTTGCCATGAGAGTGCTGAGGATTTTATCCTCTCCTCGCCCGAAGGGTAGTGGGAATCAATGTTCAGAAGGGCAAGAGGACATGTGATTCTTGATGACAAAATACCAACAACCTGCTGAAACAGCACATTCCCTGCTGCTAGCTGACCACTTGCTCTGTGTTTGTGTTGGCTGGAGGCAGTTCAAGTCAGGTTGGGGTAACTCACAATTCTCACTTTGAATCATGGCATCCAGTGGCTTTAACTGGGCTCAGTAATTTGGCAATTTCTATGTAAATTGCATGTTGTGCTGTCATCGTGGGCTGCTATACTGTGCAAATGTGAACTGCTTTCTTCATCTTCCAACTGTAACATGACACTGAAAGGTTAAAAAAAGTAACTAACAGATAAACAAATTTGTTAAGTATCTAGTTTGATGGTATAGAAGCAACTGAGACATGGAGTGATGATTAATATGAACTGGACAGACATTTCAGTTGACAGCCGTTTTTTTTTTTTTTTTGAGTCATATGAAGGAAAAGCTCATTATTATCAATCAGACAAGTGATATTTGCACAGAGTTGGACATGCTGTAGTAAAGGTGAGATGGCACTGTCTTCCGCTGAATCAAGAGAAGCTAGTTTCTCATTGGGCTGCAACTGCTGCACGCTAGTTCGAGACACAAAATTGCAAGAAAATACACAAACTTTCATTTATATTTATTTCATTTCTTTTGTGCAAAATTTTTTTTAAGTGAGTTACTGCCTTTGTTCAACAAAGCCCCCTATCAAACATGCACTACAGAACATGAAAGTATCAAGTTTGAATGAATTGATGGGTGCTTCTCTACTCTACTCTCTACTATTTGGCTTAGATAATCTCAAAACAAGCCCAGTAATATTTAGTCAGCATTTGTATCACATCACAAATCTGATCTCGTTACACACTAACCAACTGACAATCATCATGATTTGATTACATGCAAATAAATATGTATAATCCATGTTCAAACATTAAATCCTCCAATTTTTTTTAGCAGAATTAAGCAAATAATGAAGTAGTTACATCTAGATAGTGCAAGATCTGTCTAAAAATATATATTAGGGATATTTCTAACTGCAGTTTTCACTAAATTCTGCATATTTTAAATAAAAAAATGTCGAAAATTGTTACATTATGTCCAACAGGCTAACAGAGTTGTAAGCCAAGCTGCAGTTTCTCATCTCTCATAGTGTTTGAGATGAGAGCAGCTTGACTGAGCTTGACTTTCCTTCTACCTTTAGTGCTTTTTCACCGATCAGAAGCAGTTTCCTGGCAAAAATATATATTGTATACAATAGATCTGCTACCATTGATACCATTCCTCTTAAGTAAATCACACAAACCAAACACACGTGACCCAGGAGTGTGTCAAACAAAAAGTTACAATCTTGGAGTCTGCAGAGTGACAGCTTTGATCAAAGCAGGCCACTTCACATGCACCTGCCAAACCAGGTTTGTGACTACAACATGCCCAAAGGTGTATCAGTGGGTCAACTTCAATCCTCCTGTCCACCTCCCCATTTTCACACATGACGGCAAAACACAACAACAACATATCAGACCCAGCTTGAGAGATGTGGCTTGCTGAAGTGTACTGTATAGTAATGTTCCTCCCTTGATTTACTGTCCATTGTTGCGTGAATGGCAAACGTTACACATGCACCACGGCGCTCTCTCAGGAACTGTCTGAATAAATCAGTGAGCGACATTAATGTAAATATGACAAATGTCTGAACAGCTTTTGAAGATTAATGACATCATTATTGCTTTATATTTCATGAATAAAAGAGCTAAATAATCTCAATTGGAAGCACAAAGACAAAGTGATGCACATGACTCACAACTGTTATGCAGTTGCTTGATAGATGTTATTTCAGACGACAACAACCATTTTGCATATTCTTTGCAGTTCTTTGAATTTACTTGTATTAACTGAGATTCATGGAATTAGCAGAAAAATAATATGTTGTCATTGTCATTTTGCTTTTGTTTGTACACTCTTTAAATTATTCTCATTTATTGGTACAAGTTAAGCTAAATTCAGATGATGTCTAAAGTTGAAATACCTCCTTTTTCCTTTTGCACTGATTAGTTGAGAAATTTGTAATAAAATGTTGGCAGTCAAAGGCTTGAAAACTAACAATAGCATATGATAACAATAAAAAACACATATTATTGATTTGACTTTGTTTAAAGCCTTAAAGTCTTAAAGACTGGTTTATATTCTGTTCGACTGAGTGATCACTGGTAGCTGTAAATCACACAGGACTATTGCAATGAACCAAGAGCACTGAAAATACCCTTAAGCTACTAGACATATTTATTTGATCTATTTGTATTTTATGTGCTGTTGCTTTACTTTTATTTGAACTTAATCAGGAGTCAGCCAGGAAAACAGAGTTTCTTATCACCTCTATGAATCTCTTTGATGTAGGTCATGATCTCCAAACAGCCCCCGGTTAAATGTGCCGACAACAGCGAATATTAGAATTAGTACATATGGGATTGACAAAAAATACCAACATTTTTAAGACGATCTATAATAGGCTTGATGTTCAAAGGGCCTTGTTAGAACTGGCAGTCAATATGTCTATTAATGGTGCAATGCATTGCACTGGATAATAAGTATGATTTAAAAATACTGCTTCTCACAACGAACCCTGCCCTCCCCTTTTGTGTCACACCTGTAACCTGACTCATCTCCCATAACAAGGCTGAGGCTTCCTGGCCTCCCACGCCAGCAGCAGCAGCAGCAATTATCCTCTGACATGACTGCAGGGTGAGGCTCGGTGTCTGGCACTTCACGACACCCTCAAATTACCTTAACCAAAGGGGAAACAATGCAGGGTGTAGTGGTTCACCTCCTTCCGCTTTGAGAGGCAATTCAAACAGCAAACCTTTGTGTTTAACCCTAAACTCTGTATAACATGCACGCTTTGGCAATAGATGTAAAAAATAGAGGTGAAAAGTTTTCTCTAAATTAAAAACGCAGGCTGACACATTAAGATAAATTTACTCCAAATTCAGATTGCTTTATCATTTTTGAATCAACAGCACTGGAGCTAAAACAAAATGCTGTGAAAATTCTGTACATTGTCATCCGTTTCCATCCATTTACCCTGTTTGTCCTTCAACCTTTAAGCTTTACGTTTTTCTGGCCAGTGCAAATTTTGTCAATTTCAGATCATGTGGGCATTGATTGAGAGCATCTGAGGGCCAAACCACCTGGACTACTTACAAAGACATTTTTCAACACGATCAATGTCAGAGCAAGAGAAACTGAACCTTAAGGTCTCACTGTTAGTAATATGCAACTGTCAACCACATGGAGGATATCTATTTTCTCTCATTTTGACTCAGTCCCCCCCCCATCCCAACTCCTTCGATTTTTTTTTTTTTTTTTTGAACCACCTCATTAATTCAATGTCATTGATCCTCTCAAAGAGAAAATAGGGGGATTTATTGTCCTCTCAGGGTTTGAAATATATCTGCGAGATTAGCTGTTGTGTATGAGTCAATTTTAATGGCACAAGTTATTGCCACCCATCAGGAAATTGAGACGGGCAACAAGATGTTCTGAGACAAAAAAAAGCTGCTTTCCATTTAAGGAAAAAGAGGGAGTAGCAAAGTGATGTATCTGTGTTTAAAGTTTTGTGTTCTTCTTTTGACTGCACGTGCAGAAATAGCAGTTAACACTCGGATCATGTCATCCTCATATTTTCATTCCAGACACAGCACACCCAAGTGATGAGCAGATAAACTGACTTGATAAACAGAGCATTAATTGATGAGGATTATAATCTTTGATCAGTTCATCAGTGAATAAAGTGGTCCTTTATTCTGCACTTAGCTTGGAGTCAGTTTGCATATGAACCCAAGATTGCAATAAATGTGTGGAATACAAAGTTTAGTCTGTGCATTTCCCTGATAACATCCTCCAATCAGCTCTGCGCTGTAAAAACACAAACGATGACAGTCTTAATGGGTTTTTGATGCAACATTAATAAACAACAAATATGGCTTTCAGATCAGTCTTTTTGTATGTTGTCATGTGAATAACAAGCTCCTTTGCAGAGGTTATAAGTGTTTTCGACTGTCTCAAAAAATGTCCTGAATATCTACCTAAACCATGCAAAAATATCTACATACATTGTTCACAAAATAAAGATTGCAAGACAAAAATACAAACTTGTTTTTGTCTGCCTAAAATTAAATATTCATGGCTTGAAAAAGGAATAATGAGCACTGAATCTTTTACCAGTAATATTCCAGGCTTATGTTTTTCAAAAGATTTTGATATTTTAAAAGAGTTAAAAATTTCAACTCTGTATTCAGAAGGGAAGGGTGTTGAAGATGGTGAGTCATTAAGAGCGTTTTCTTTAATTATAAGATTTAACGCAAATGTTCATCACGCTCAGGAGGAAGCTCAGAGAGAGTGAGCGAGAGAGCTTAGAACACACCTGGTAAACAGATTGAGACAAACTGCTGCTTGCTGACACAAACAAAGGACAGGCCAGTGTCTGACTGAGCATGCAAGCGTGAGGAATGAGAACTTACTGCACAAGATTGACAGTCAAGCTCGGTCCTGCGACCCTGGCCATGTTTTGTTTTCCTAACCCTCTGTCTTTCAAAACCCTTCCCCTCCCTGTCCCTTCCTCTCATCTTTTAGTTTCCTTCTGCTTGAATCTCAAGTTGCCGCTGGACATAGATGGGTGTCTAACACAATTTAGGTTGTGCAAACAGTAGGCGTCAGTGGGCATGTGCACGCCAAAAGCAAGCTTATTTTTCACTCTTGTTTCACAGTTCAAAAGCACATTCCCCACACCTAAGATAGTTGTCTACCAGAACTAATTAATATGTCATGTTTGCTGTCAATATGTTGCTCTTCATAGGTATAATCATGACTGAACCCCCCCCCACCCTCTTTCTGCCTCTCTGTCCCCTTCACCCACACCCAGGTGCTCCCATAATTTACTGGGTCTCAAATCCCACTCAGGCATTTCTGAACTTCAGAGGCACAGACTCAGATGAGAGCTCAGATTTATGGCTTGCTGATGGAGGGGAGGCATGTGGAGAGAGGACTGGGGGGGGTGATAGGGTCCACTTCAAAGGAAAGGAAGCATTTGTTGTTTTAGCCAACACGTATGAGGTGCACACATGTGCACGGCTCCATCTCTGCACCTCTGACAGCAGGAGTGCTCAATCACAGACATGAATGCAATTATCTTGGCTTTTTATTTCTTTTTAATATCCCGAATGGCCCAAAAAAGGTGGTGATTTTATCTTTAATATGGGCTTTTCACATATCGCAAGTCACATAAATATAATCTAATCTTTTATCTTTTATATCAAAGGTGACCCTTCAAAGACTGTTTGCATTTTGTGCCTGCATAACATATTTCTACATTTTAAAAGCCATTAAAGTTGATTCTATTGAACTCTATTTGTGTGACTTTGGGAAGAAAAAAGGAAAAAAAAAACCTTATGGGTCACAAACTGAGGTGTGTGCAAGTTTCTATTAACATGTGAGCAGCTTAGCCATCATCAACCAGCTAGCCTTTCTGTGCACACTTCACAGAGTGGGAAGTTGATGGATGTGTGGCGTTGTGTCGCCTCTCTGAGTGGTGTAATGAACCTGGCTTTGCCGCTCTAACATTTGGACTGATTGATTACAAACACAGGCCATTTATCATTGAAGAACATCGCCTCTTAACAATGCAACATAGCTTCACAGATGAGATTATGCATATAGTCTGAGTAAAGACGCCATTATTTGTCCACAACATGCCGCTTATTGCAGTTGTGGAAGTTGAAGTTAAACTTTTTCCATGAATAAAGCCAAGATTTTATTCATCCATATTCTACACCCACGGGTGCCCAACTTTTTTGGTCATAGAGCATGAGGTGGCATACACCCTGGGTGGGCTGCTTCTCCCTCACAGGACCACAAAGAAACAGAAAAAAATAAATAAATCATTCATACATGCAGTTACACCAAGGAACAATTTAGAGTTGATAATTAATATAATATGCATGTTTTTGGTCTGTGAGGGGGGAAAAATGTCCTCGGAAAAAAAAACCCATGCACACACAGGGAGAACATGTGAACTCCTTGCAGCACAGTTTCAGCTGGGAGTTTAATCCAGGACCTTCTAGCTGCAAGTCAACAGCACCACTGTTCATCCAAGCCCAGATATGATTCACATACACATAGTATTATGGTATAGTAACTATTGCAGCTTTAAAGTTATAAATTGTTTCAGATTTTTTTTTTTTTTCGTTTTGTTCATCTTTTATCGAGAGGCGAAACTTTTCTTCTGAACGTTTTCCAACTCTCGCTATTGTGAGTCTGAAAGCTGATGATGTCATCTGTGGCCGTCATCCCAGTAATTAAGATAATTTAAAAGGTCAAAGTTCTCCCACGTTCTTTTTGCAGGCAACAGCTCTCCCTCTCCCCCAATCTGTTTTCCTCAGATCAACCTGCAAACTAAAAACTATTTTTAAAAAGTAAAATCTGAATCTTATAGTAAATTGGGGTGCAGATGTGTGAGTGCCTTTAGTCTCTGTGCTTTCTTGTTGTTTTCCATCCTTACCCCATGCAGAGCGCATTCTCTAACTTGCTTCCTTTCAGTCAAGCAAGGGAGCTACAAAACTCTGATGCTTTTAGTGCGTGTGCTGCGTGTGTTGTGTTGGCCCTGAAGTGACACGGTGAGGGTATAAATAGCGCAGGCCCACAGATCACTGTGCCAGACAGAATGTGGCATCTGCTGCACTGGGAGTGCAAAGTGTTTGAGAGCCTCTAAACTCCTCTCCATTTCTGTTTTCTCCTCTCTCCCACTCATATGTTTATCTTCTTCTTCTGCACTCCTGTCTTCCAAAAAAATCATCTCCTGCCTCACTTTTTCTGTTGTCACCTTCCTTTTCCTGCTATTCTGCATTCTCTCCTCATGTCTTCCATACTGTCTCTCCCTTGGTCCCATTTTCCTTTTGCCCTACCCCCTTCTCACATTTTCCTACACATCTGTTGCCATGTGTTGCAAAGCAGTCCTATTTTCATTTTAGGCTATAAGATCCAATTTCTAAACACAAAGAAAGAACCGGAGGTTGGAGAAGTGGTGACAGACACATAGGAAGCAGGAACAAGCATTGGCCCTGCGGTGTTTTAAGATTTCCGAACATGTTTTTGGTAAAAAAAAAAACAATTTAATCTCACTGGATTAAATGATGAACATGTGAGGCAATCCTGGGTAACTTTGCTATCACAGGGGGCAAAAAGCATCAAAGACAAAATCCTCATGATTGTGTGCAGATTATTCTCTGAACTGATTGTCAGTCCTTCTGATTTAGCATTTTATTACTTTGCACAGTAAAACCTTCTCAAACTAAACTCTTGTTCTGTCTTTGTCACATTCTATAAGATGTCTTATGAAATATATCTAAATTATTCATTTTACACATACTATACAAAGGCACACCACAAATAAATTCGATGCAGAATTATTTTCTTTAAGAGTCATTGTGCTTTTTTTATTCATTCATATATCTTTGTTTTATTCATTCCCAGAAACACTCTGCTTAATCTCCTAATCTGCTTTTTGCTGTGACGAGAGTTGTATGCCCCTCAAGATAGGAGATAAACAGACAGCACAAGCACATGTGCACATACATATCTGCAGTGTCAGCCAAATTATTAAGCAGCTTAACTGTCTTTAGAGTTCCATTTTTAAAATGATTCATCTATTATTCTGTACTGCGTTTTCTTCCATCTTGCATCCTTCTCCTCAACTGTCTATATTCTCTGTGTCAGACTAGTCATTTGTTTGCTGACTTGGCACATGTCCGCCCTTTGGCACTCCAGTAATTGTTTCAAGTGTAGATGTTAGATGGCGGCAGTAAAAGACTTAGAGCAAAATAAAAGAGGGAGTTAGAGGAAAGAGCTGGTGTCGAGAAGATGGGGGACTGTCTAAATGTTAGCGAGACAACAGCAGTCAGTCATCTTTTTATTCTTTTGTTTGCTCAAACATAGTCATCTTGCCTGTGGAGATGAAATTCAATCTACATTATTTCACCCACAGCTTTTTTTTTCTTCCTTCTCTATCATCCCGTCCTCGCACCTAAACCATCCTCTTCTTCTGTTTCCCCTCTGGCCCACGTTTCATTCTGTTTTCCATCATTTCCAACTTTCTGTGAGTTACATTAGCGACTGTCACCCACAAAAGGCTCTCCTTCATGTTTCTTGGCCTTGAGCATACACACTTGAGTGAACATCATTTGAACGTCTTTCTCCTTCAAGTTTGTATATTCAGCCAAATACTGCCTCATTCCCACGGCTTCTCCAATCCCCTTGTAATTGAAGGTAACAAGGTATATGGCGCATTGCCGTCCTATGACTGGCAGGTGCAATGTTACTTTAACTTGAGATCAATACTCAGCTGTGATTAGAGGACACAAATACACAACTGTGGAGGCAAGTGTCAACATGACGGGATAATGAGGGGCCTGGGATTTAAAGGGCTTGGAGTGGTTGTCAAGCTTCAGTGGGAATACATTTCCAATTTTCTCAAAACAACTTTGAAGGAACTTTTAATGTTTCTGTCTTCTTTTGTGATTCTTTACCTTTTTTTTCTTAAAATACAGCCACTTGGGGGATTTCTCTCTTTCAACATTTTGGAAACTGTGTCTCAGGAAATCCTCTGTGAGTCCCAAAGAGAGCCATGTAGGGATTTGGAATGCTTGGAGGCTTTTGGCATGGGTACTCATGCTGAGAACCTTCCAGGACAACATTAGTGCCAGGATGCCATACGTCTGAGGGCACAGAGGAACATTGTGACCTGGCGCCCACGTTTCGGGGCCTACTGAGGGGAACCATGGAGAAAAAACACAGAATATCATTGTTTCACAACAAAGTCCCTGTGATTTACTCTGTGTCCCATGACTTTGTTGTAGACAGAGATCCAGCTGTGACCAAGCAATTGAAAACTATTGACATTGTTCATTAATTTATTTATCTAAATATTTCCACAGCTATGTCTGGAATTAATTTCTCTTTGCAGCCACTTTTTTTTTAAATAAACAGCATCTTCCTCAATGTTAAAGTTTTAAAAGGTGGTGTTCTAAAAATAAAAGTGGCTTGTGCTTTACAGACTCTGACTAAGAGGCAAGTACACACATGCTTCTACTGATGAAGCACAAATGTAATGATTAAATGTTGTATGAGTAAAACCAAGACAGTGTCTCTTTATACAAACCACTGATTGTTTTTGACCAAAGTTTTATTCTTTTCTGGTTTTAAGAAAGAGAAAAAGAACTGGTTTGCTTCCATGTGATCTAAGAGAGAGCAATTTTAATGAGCATAAAATTATTTTTAACCAGAGGGGAAAAAAACAGACTACTGAAACATCAGAGTTATTTAAAAAGTTTCATGTGACAAGAAAAATCATTTTTATGAAAACACACTTTGACTTTTGATTTGTTTTGAAGAGTGTCTGTGTGGATTTTCAAAGCTCCTAGAAGAGCAACTAGATTTTTGCACATTACAAAATGTCTGGATCCCAGATCTACACAGTTTTATAAGAAATAAAAGATTCTTCATTTGGAATTGGCTGTTTTTGGACAATGCCAGTAGAGATGCAATAGTGATTAAATTTAACCACTCAGGACACAAAGATTAAAAATTCTTATTAGTTTAGTTTGGGAGTAATGCGATCTATAACAAACTCTGAATCAAATAATTTAATGTCTAAAGTTAACATAGCAGCTTTGTGTGCTGCCCAGGCCTTCATCCCATATTTCATCAGACACTGCACCACCCAAATTTATGACTCTGAGTTTCTCAAGATAAATTGCATCTGCTGTAACATCTACACAATAAAAAACAACAAATAATTTCTCTGAGGTATTTTTGTGATGCTCCAAGCACAATATGCTAGAAGGAGAACAACTTTAATGATTTGCCTGTCTCCAGGCTTTTCAAAGCAGCTGGGGGTCCAAAATTTTTCTCTCAGGTGGTGGTTTAGGGGGGAATGTGGGTTGGAGGATTAAAAAAAACCTTCTCATTCTGCACCAAAAACAGTCACAAGAAACTGTACAAAGCTCAGACATACACCTGTGTGTTTCTTTGTGCTACCAAGGTGAAATAGTTGAGTGAATATTCATAATTATGAAAAAAGAAATATTTCTTCTGCTCAGTTTTGTTGTTAATAACAGTGATTATGATATTAATCATAACAGATTAGATTTATAGAACACTTTTCAAGGCAGCCAGAACACTTTACTGTGAATCTATTATTCATTCATGCACTCAGTGATACTCTGATGGTGGTAAACTACCGTACATTGATGCTACAGCTGTTCTTGGGCAGTCTGACAGAGCCGAGGCTGCCATTCTGCACCATCAGCCCCTCTGACCACTAATAACATTCATACATACAAGAAGATTGAAGTGTTTTGCTCACCACCTAAAAAGACGCAAGTATAACTTTGAATAACCAGTTAACAAAAGTATATACAGTGGGGCAAAAAAGTATTTAGTCAGCCACCAATTGTGTAAGTTCTCCCACTTAAAAAGATCAGAGAGGCCTGTAATTTTCATCATAGGTATACCTCAACTATGAGAGACAAAATGAGGAAAAAAAATCCAGAAAATCACATTGTCTGATTTTTAAAGAATTTATTTGCAAATTATGGTGGAAAATAGGTATTTGGTCAATAACAAGAGTTAATCTCAATACTTTGTTATATCGCCTTTGTTGGCAATGACAGAGGTCAAACGTTTTCTGTAAGTCTTCACAAGGTTTTCACACACTGTTGCTGGTATTTTGGCCCATTCCTCCATGCAGATCTCCTCTAGAGCAGTGATGTTTTGGTGCTGACGCTGGGCAACACGGACTTTGAACTCCCTCCAGAGATTTTCTATGGGGTTGAGATCTGGAGACTGGCTAGGCCACTCCAGGACCTTGAAATGCTTCTTACGAAGCCACTCCTTCGTTGCCCGGGCGGTGTGTTTGGGATCATTGTCATGCTGAAAGACCCAGCCACGTCTCATTTTCAATGCCCTTGCTGATGGAAGGAGGTTTTCACTCAAAATCTTACGATACATGGCCCCATTCATTCTTTCCTTTACACGGATCAGTCGTCCTGGTCCCCTTGCAGAAAAACAGCCCCAAAGCATGATGTTTCCACCCCCATGCTTTACAGTAGGTATGGTGTTCTTTGGATCCAACTCAGCATTCTTTCCCCTCCAAACACGACAAGTTGAGTTTCTACCAAAAAGTTCTATTTTGGTTTCATCTGACCATATGATGTTCTCCCAATCCTCTTCTGGATCATCCAAATGCTCTCTAGCAAACCGCAGACGGGCCTGGACGTGTCCTGGCTTCAGCAGGGGGACACGTCTGGCACTGCAGGATTTGAGTCCCTGGCGGCGTAGTGTGTTACTGATGGTAGCCTTTGTTACTTTGGTCCCAGCTCTCTGCAGGTCATTCACTAGGTCCCTCCGTGTGGTTCTGGGATTTTTGCTCACCGTTCTTGTGATCATTTTGACCCCACGGGGTGAGATCTTGCGTGGAGCCCCAGATCGAGGGAGATTATCAGTGGTCTTGTATGTCTTCCATTTTCTAATAATTGCTCCCACAGTTGATTTCTTCACACCAAGCTGCTTACCTATTGCAGATTCAGTCTTCCCAGCCTGGTGAAGGTCTACAATTTTGTTTCTGGTGTCCTTTGACAGCTCTTTGGTCTTGGCCATAGTGGAGTTTGGAGCGTGACTGTTTGAGGTTGTGGACAGGTGTCTTTTATACTGATAACAAGTTCACACAGGTGCCATTAATGCAGGTAACGAGTGGAGGACCGAGGAGCCTCTTAAAGAAGTTACAGGTCTGTGAAAGCCAGAAATCTTACTTGTTTGTAGGTGACCAAATACTTATTTTCCACCATAATTTGCAAATAAATTCTTTAAAAATCAGACAATGTGATTTTCTGGATTTTTTTTCCTCATTTTGTCTCTCATAGTTGAGGTATACCTATGATGAAAATTACAGGCCTCTCTGATCTTTTTAAGTGGGAGAACTTACACAATTGGTGGCTGACTAAATACTTTTTTGCCCCACTGTATATACTTTTGTTAACTGGTTATTCAAAGTTATACTTGCGTCTTTTTAGGTGGTGAGCAAAACACTTCAATCTTCTTGTATGTATGAATGTTATTAGTGGTCAGAGGGGCTGATGGTGCAGAATGGCAGCCTCGGCTCTGTCAGACTGCCCAAGAACAGCTGTAGCATCAATGTACGGTAGTTTACCACCATCAGAGTATCACTGAGTGCATGAATGAATAATAGATTCACAGTAAAGTGTTCTGGCTGCCTTGAAAAGTGTTCTATAAATCTAATCTGTTATGATTAATATCATAATCACTGTTATTAACAACAAAACTGAGCAGAAGAAATATTTCTTTTTTCATAATTATGAATATTCACTCAACTATTTCACCTTGGTAGCACAAAGAAACACACAGGTGTATGTCTGAGCTTTGTACAGTTTCTTGTGACTGTTTTTGGTGCAGAATGAGAAGGTTTTTTTTAATCCTCCAACCCACATTCCCCCCTAAACCACCACCTGAGAGAAAAATTTTGGACCCCCAGCTGCTTTGAAAAGCCTGGAGACAGGCAAATCATTAAAGTTGTTCTCCTTCTAGCATATTGTGCTTGGAGCATCACAAAAATACCTCAGAGAAATTATTTGTTGTTTTTTATTGTGTAGATGTTACAGCAGATGCAATTTATCTTGAGAAACTCAGAGTCATAAATTTGGGTGGTGCAGTGTCTGATGAAATATGGGATGAAGGCCTGGGCAGCACACAAAGCTGCTATGTTAACTTTAGACATTAAATTATTTGATTCAGAGTTTGTTATAGATCGCATTACTCCCAAACTAAACTAATAAGAATTTTTAATCTTTGTGTCCTGAGTGGTTAAATTTAATCACTATTGCATCTCTACTGGCATTGTCCAAAAACAGCCAATTCCAAATGAAGAATCTTTTATTTCTTATAAAACTGTGTAGATCTGGGATCCAGACATTTTGTAATGTGCAAAAATCTAGTTGCTCTTCTAGGAGCTTTGAAAATCCACACAGACACTCTTCAAAACAAATCAAAAGTCAAAGTGTGTTTTCATAAAAATGATTTTTCTTGTCACATGAAACTTTTTAAATAACTCTGATGTTTCAGTAGTCTGTTTTTTTCCCCTCTGGTTAAAAATAATTTTATGCTCATTAAAATTGCTCTCTCTTAGATCACATGGAAGCAAACCAGTTCTTTTTCTCTTTCTTAAAACCAGAAAAGAATAAAACTTTGGTCAAAAACAATCAGTGGTTTGTATAAAGAGACACTGTCTTGGTTTTACTCATACAACATTTAATCATTACATTTGTGCTTCATCAGTAGAAGCATGTGTGTACTTGCCTCTTAGTCAGAGTCTGTAAAGCACAAGCCACTTTTATTTTTAGAACACCACCTTTTAAAACTTTAACATTGAGGAAGATGCTGTTTATTTAAAAAAAAAGTGGCTGCAAAGAGAAATTAATTCCAGACATAGCTGTGGAAATATTTAGATAAATAAATTAATGAACAATGTCAATAGTTTTCAATTGA
>SSNP01000005.1:7370952-7403572 GCA_006937955.1 Pachypanchax playfairii | reverse complement strand
CAAGCAATTGAAAACTATTGACATTGTTCATTAATTTATTTATCTAAATATTTCCACAGCTATGTCTGGAATTAATTTCTCTTTGCAGCCACTTTTTTTTTAAATAAACAGCATCTTCCTCAATGTTAAAGTTTTAAAAGGTGGTGTTCTAAAAATAAAAGTGGCTTGTGCTTTACAGACTCTGACTAAGAGGCAAGTACACACATGCTTCTACTGATGAAGCACAAATGTAATGATTAAATGTTGTATGAGTAAAACCAAGACAGTGTCTCTTTATACAAACCACTGATTGTTTTTGACCAAAGTTTTATTCTTTTCTGGTTTTAAGAAAGAGAAAAAGAACTGGTTTGCTTCCATGTGATCTAAGAGAGAGCAATTTTAATGAGCATAAAATTATTTTTAACCAGAGGGGAAAAAAACAGACTACTGAAACATCAGAGTTATTTAAAAAGTTTCATGTGACAAGAAAAATCATTTTTATGAAAACACACTTTGACTTTTGATTTGTTTTGAAGAGTGTCTGTGTGGATTTTCAAAGCTCCTAGAAGAGCAACTAGATTTTTGCACATTACAAAATGTCTGGATCCCAGATCTACACAGTTTTATAAGAAATAAAAGATTCTTCATTTGGAATTGGCTGTTTTTGGACAATGCCAGTAGAGATGCAATAGTGATTAAATTTAACCACTCAGGACACAAAGATTAAAAATTCTTATTAGTTTAGTTTGGGAGTAATGCGATCTATAACAAACTCTGAATCAAATAATTTAATGTCTAAAGTTAACATAGCAGCTTTGTGTGCTGCCCAGGCCTTCATCCCATATTTCATCAGACACTGCACCACCCAAATTTATGACTCTGAGTTTCTCAAGATAAATTGCATCTGCTGTAACATCTACACAATAAAAAACAACAAATAATTTCTCTGAGGTATTTTTGTGATGCTCCAAGCACAATATGCTAGAAGGAGAACAACTTTAATGATTTGCCTGTCTCCAGGCTTTTCAAAGCAGCTGGGGGTCCAAAATTTTTCTCTCAGGTGGTGGTTTAGGGGGGAATGTGGGTTGGAGGATTAAAAAAAACCTTCTCATTCTGCACCAAAAACAGTCACAAGAAACTGTACAAAGCTCAGACATACACCTGTGTGTTTCTTTGTGCTACCAAGGTGAAATAGTTGAGTGAATATTCATAATTATGAAAAAAGAAATATTTCTTCTGCTCAGTTTTGTTGTTAATAACAGTGATTATGATATTAATCATAACAGATTAGATTTATAGAACACTTTTCAAGGCAGCCAGAACACTTTACTGTGAATCTATTATTCATTCATGCACTCAGTGATACTCTGATGGTGGTAAACTACCGTACATTGATGCTACAGCTGTTCTTGGGCAGTCTGACAGAGCCGAGGCTGCCATTCTGCACCATCAGCCCCTCTGACCACTAATAACATTCATACATACAAGAAGATTGAAGTGTTTTGCTCACCACCTAAAAAGACGCAAGTATAACTTTGAATAACCAGTATACAAAAGTATATATAATTATCAATAACATTAACAAATATACTTTAGATAACTTAATGACTTGATAGAAGATATTTTACCATAAAATGATGTGAATGTGTGACTTGTAACAATAAGGATCATAAAAATTGAAGTTTCTTCTAAAACCTTTTTTTAAGAAATCCACAGTGTTAATTCTTAATATTTAAAATATATATTTGGGAATATCTTGGCCTAAAAGTCCAATACATGTAAAAAGGGACAGATGTTTTCTGACGATTGATGAAATGTATCTAAAACACTGATTAAGGACAGGAAAGAAAAAATATATCTCAGAATAATTAAACTGTGTATTTGGCATGCATATACAGTCTAACCAATTTTAAAGCATTCGTGTCAACTTTGCAAAGCAGAATCTGTTATATCTAAACCATCTTGCTTATCATCCATCACATAAACCACAAACTTCACAGCTAAATATCAAGAGAAACAATGTTAGTTCATTATTTAAACAAATGCTTATCAAAAAAAAGATCAATTAACTGAAATTGTGACAAACCTGGCCAGTAAGACTTACCTGTAGCAGTAAGCAACAAGAAATCTATTTGCAGGGCTTCAATAAGTATGGTTTGAAAAATAATGACAAGGGAGGAGGACCTCGTGCTGTCCTTTGCCTCAGGCCCCAGAATGATTAAATCTCCTTCTGCATTGGCTTATAGGAAGTATTAAGATTACATTTATTGATATAGTGGCATTGCTCTCCAGAAGTAGTTTTAAAAGAAGACATTGTGAATCGGGAAAAAAAAATGTCCTTTTCAAAGTCATTCTAAGAAAAAGCAAAGAATTCAGATGTAGGTGTATCTTGCAGGCTGACTTGTTACAGCTCCTGTGGGTCCCATCTGTTGCCCAAACTGAGCTAAAAGATCAAAACACATTAAAATGAAAAAAAGAAAATCAATCTGTAATGCCAGAAATTTACAACCAAGCGTAACCAATGAATGAGGAGACTACTGATGTATGATACAATTCAAATTGCTTCAGGAAACTGAGGCTTTATTCTGTTTTCACAGTGAGAAGTCAGTCATTTCATTGTCAACGCTCAATATTAGGAAATAAACAATGTTATTATCGTCACCTTCGTTGAGCATAAGTGACCTGAAAGGTAACAGCTTGTTGCACATCAGCGCTCTAGAACTAGTGGTGGAAGACAGTCACCGTGATCACAGACTGTGTGTAAGAGGCTGATAAGACAAGTGTTTTTATCTAACTGGCATGAGTGGGAGAACATGCCAAGGCAATGAAAGCGTGCAGCCTTTTCATTGTGTATGTGGTCAAATAAAGTCTCATTGCATGTGGGAACACAAGACATGAGTTCAGTGCATGATACAGTGCAGAAGAAATGCATTATTTTCCATGTAAAACAATGTTTTCAATGCTAATATACACTATCTGAAAATAGATGTACCTTTTTTGTTATTATCTAATATAAAATTGATATATAACTGGATGTATAGCTGTTTTTTTCTGGTTGGAGACACAATTGTTGTGTCAAAATTAAATCTACTGACTTTCTCTCATTTTTCTATTTGTCTCTAGATATTTAGTCTAGAGTTGAACTCAGGCCAGCAGAATTAAATTTATTTAGTTGTGTTTTTCTCACCAGACAACAGACTCATCATCGGCAAAATGATTCAAATGTAGATGATCGTGACTTGTGTGGCTCTGTCATCTGTGAAGTGCAATATTTCTTGAAATGCAAAATAGGAAACAGAAACGATAGTAATATCATATGTGGTGCAACAGGCCAAACTCCCAAACAATCTTAAAGAATATTCTCTGCAAAGGTCGGCACGTTTTACTGAATTAGCAAAAGGACCCAAATCCACTCTAAATTTAATGAGTTGTCTCATAAAATGTGCCTTGTTGGTTTTTGTATGACCAACTTTTAAAAAAAGGCAAACCATGAACCAATTTTAGCTTCACTAAAATATTTCAAATAAAGTTAAATATGGAACTGAGAAAACACAGGCACAGTTTTTATTAACACTAGCAAGGCTGGTGACGGACAATTTCAACATTATAGTACAGCTTAAAATTATTTACCTCCAGAGTTTTTCTTGACATACTTCAACTCCTTAATTTAATGTTTATTTTTATAGTATTTATATTTTCATTGAAATGCTGTTGGATCTTGATCATAACCCTCCTTGCAAAAGCTGCTTTTTTCCTGTCCTTCCTCGTGCTTGTCTCAGTAGTGCATCCTTTATAACTTGACAGTGTTCATTCCTCTGAACTGCCCTGCACACAGAACAGAGCAGACGCAACAGCAGGAGTTCATCTCATAAAGCAGCATTTATGATTTAGATGGATAACTGCATCTGAGTAAAGCCTAATTCATCTATATCCACTCGGTTCCAGACCAGATGTGAGTGTGTAACATGTTTTATTGTTTAGATTTTCTACCCAGTAAGTGGAGAAAAGACTTACTCACTCCAAAAAGCACTTCCCTGACACACCAGTGCTTTTTCACTGTTGGACATTTTAACCTAAGACCAACATCTAGCTTCATGCCAATAATACAATGTCAAAACTGAAGGATGAAGTAAGTGTTTTCTGTCTGCTCTGCTTGTCTGCCAAAGCTGCCTCCTTCACTTTTGGCTGATATTCCTAAGAGCTTGATGTTTTGTGTTGCCAGCATCCATGCACAGCAGTTCCTAAGCTACCGAAACACAAAACAAACAAATTTAACTCCAACTGTGTGTCACATTTCATCAAAATAGAGAATAAACAGATCACCATAAGAGTGACCATATAAAGCATTAATATCCAACACTTATTCTAATGAACTGCCATCCAATGAGCCTTTTTATTCTTTTCAGTTTTCTGTGGAATTTAATATGATGCCGTTGCTTGCAGAGTGGAAAATTGTAATACAGTGAGAGATTCTGATGAGCCTGATGACCGTCAAACTTCACACTAACAATGTGATTCAGAGGTGTAAAAAAAAAAAAAAGTTGGGTGTGATTTCACTGAATTGGGATTTAGCCGCACTTCTGAGGATTATATGTTCTATTGGAAATGCAGCCTCCCTTTCTGTCATTACATCAAGCCAAGGCAAATTTTTGCTTGTTAAACGTGTCATTGATTCATCATTTATATTTATGGTTTTCACAATACATAATGTTGAGTGACAATCTTTCAGTATGAGAAATCCTCTTTAAAATGGCATAAAAACAGCATCATCATTCATTTCAGGAGGATGCTGGAGGCTTTCCTGGAACAGGGTCAATGGATATTTATGGTGTGCCATTCAAATCAAACTACCAGTCAATACATATTTGCCAAATACTGCTTGTGTGAAGCCTAGTTCAATAGCCTCTTTAGATCTCTCTACAGAGAACAGCTTGTTTTTCCTCATTTCTCTGCATCTCTCTCCAGACCTCTAATCCTGCTCTATTGTCTCTCTGCGGTGCTTTATGATGTGTATGGAACAGAAGGCGAAAGCTGATATAATTATTAGAAACTCTCCATTAACATTTCTGTAAAAACTCACAGTTTACCCTTCCAGCTGAGCATTTTTATTTACTTCTTCTCTCTCATATTCACAAAAATTCACATGGCCCTGTGTATTTTGCTTACTCATTTTGCAGCAAACATACATTTACTTGACTGGTATTTTAATATGAAAATTTGGAGAATGTGACTGCTTTTAGTAATAGCAGCTGCTTTAGTTCAAAATTTTCCGGCAACTCCATAGACATTTTAGTAGCTTCTGTTCATTCTTTGAGCCCTAATTAGAGTCACTGCTTTTATAAAATATTTGTATAGATAATTACCAATAGCAACAACACAACACTGCTAACAACATGAGCTCATTCGAATTGTTTTATGGAAAAAAAAAAATGCCAAAAACACTGTGATGCATTGGATTAGCCTAAAAGCAACATTTTACTTATATGATTGGATTTTTGTTTCAGTATTTTCAAGTTACATGACATAATAATATGCCCCTGATTAGATTTAAATTAAAGAAAACAAAACTGACCTATTTAAGAGTCATTGGCAAACTATGATGCAAATCCTGCCCCCTTTCTAAATATTGACCATAGGTTACAGGGCTGTTTAACCATGCATTTTCAGAGACTGAGCAGATTCCAACCAATATGACTAAATTAACTTTAATTATCTTGTTTTTTTAGCTCTATGTTTTTCCAGGTCACAAGGGGCGATGAGTTGAGACTGCAGGGAGCTTTGAGCATTCAGACCTTCACAGGTGTGAAAATTACCTGTGAAACATCCTAATGCTCCTCTACACTGTCACAAACTATGCTGGCATTTGAACTGTGCACTGAAAAGTAGCCAGATACACTTCCTGCTTAATTACCTGAATAATCATTCATTTTCTATAATAGCAAATCTTATATTTAAATTGGAAGAATTGAATGGAGCATCTCTTAATTTAACATATTTCAATTTCGGACTTGAGCCTACATACACACAAATATGTGCATGTATTGGTATCTATATATACACTCTAGCAGGTTTGAACATTTTAACTTCTTCCACCTGCCTCAGGTTGGAGTGTTTCTGTTCACTCCCCAGCCTCTGCGTGTCTCTGTACTTTTCACACACTCCCAACACGACAAGCAGGAAGTAGAAGAAAAGCAACCAGCAGCTGATACAAACACGGAAGTAAACGCTGCTGGACTGGATTTGGAGCTCTGCTTTTGTTGTGAAGTGAAAGTTCGGTAAAAGTACGAGAAGTGTAAACTGTAACAACAACGGTAGTGCTACGGAAGTTAGCCGACAAGCTAACGTTCTATTAAAGACATCATTATCTGAACAATAACACACACAGAGACTAAAAGGAAGTAGAGGAAGACTCGAACAAGTGAGTACAGACTGAACAGGTCCAGCCTGCAGTAGAGGGACAGTGTGTTTGTAAATCTGTACTGTCTGGAAACTGACAAGAATAAAACATATCAGTGAAGCAGCAGGGGAAGAAAACCGGAAGTTTTCTTTGTTTACAGCACTCGTTTGTTTTAGTTCAAAAAAACGATTGAGTGCACTTAAATAAAATTTAAAAAAGTGAAAGAAAACGTGGGAAAGGTCAGAGCCTCGGGAGAGCAGAAGGTGTCAGGACAAGCTTGTAGGTCAGTAAACAAAGTGAGAGTGGAAGAGACAGCTCACCTCAGACAGAAGAGTATCACTGTGCAACTTGCACAACAAGCTTTTTGTGTTATTTAAAGTGTTGCTTAGAATGATGAATTCTGCATCATCTCAAGCAGAAATACTAACATCAGGAGATAGGTTTGGAGAAGTTTGAACTTTGTGTAAAAATGAGAAGGATTCACAAAACGTCCGTTGTTCATACTCTGTCCTCTGCTGGTTGTCACCTATAAGACTTTTCTGATCCACAGATTTTACTCAGCCAGCATGGATCAGAAAGGGGAACCTCTGGACGGAGCCACGTGGCTGAAACATGAGGAGCTGCCACAGATGGATGGTTCATGTGATGCGTGTGAGCCAGATGAGGCCGGGCCAGCGACGCACGTGTGTCATATCTGCAGCTTTGCCTTTTGCTTCATTCATGCTGACAAACATGCCAGCAGCACACGTCACACGCTGATGCCTTACAACTTTGAAGAGAGACAGGCTGATAGTCTGGATGCAGACAGAGACTCCAAAACTGGAGGGGAAATGATAAACAGATCAGCTGAAATGGGTGCAGATCAGAAAGAGGCACCACTTGGACAAGCAGTGGCCAGTGATGATGAGAGGGGGGACACTGAAGGAAGAGAAGATGCTCATCAGGAAGCTGAGCCTGCAGAAGAAGCTGAGAATGCAGAAGCAGGGCCAGAGGCTGTGGCTGCAGGAGAAGCAGGGAAAAGGGACACAGTGACGGTGGAAAGGCTTCGTTGCAAGCAGCATGGAGAGGAAGGCTCTCTCTACTGTAAACATGATGAGCAAATCATCTGTGTGGTGTGCGCTGTGCAGGGTGAGCACAGGGAGCATGAGATCATTACTCTGCATGAGGCCTATGTGTGGCAGAAGGTAAGCTGCACACAACATGACAGTTTTACATATGGTAGACCAGCGGTGCGTGATTTATTGCACGCTGTGTATTGTGCCCAATCACTTACAGCTTTACAACATCTGCAGCTCCTCGGCATAATGGATTCCGAGCATCACCTACCTAGTTTGAATTTCTAATTTCTTCTGGAGGATTCCAGTAGCTGTAGGCCTTTCAGTCCTTTAAATCCTCACCAGAGCTCAGTGTTTAGTGAAATATTTTAAATTCCACAAGATCTGAGTCACTGATGGGGCTTCAATTATAAATGGATCCGGTTTTAAAATTATATTTAAAATATTCAATAAAAATGAATACACAGAGATGAAACACAATGTCCTTTTTGATTGGCACCAGTTATGGCTTAATCATTTCAATGAATTTCCAAATAACATATTTTGTTTGCATGTTTCAGAGGTTCAGGAAGTATCCAGTCATTCAGTGTAATGACTTTTCCTATAAATCCCATGTTTATGATTGTTATATAACCCTATTTCCTAAATACTTCGAAAAGCAGAAAGGAATTATTTATGCATAATTTAAAGTCAAGTGGTTATGTGATTTTTGTTTTAAATATAATTTTTTATTTTAAAAATTACATTCTGTCAAAGTGTAAACTATTTCTGAATTTAATACCCGGAAAATGTTAAAAAAGATTTGGACAGAGGTGACCAAAAGGAAGAGTTATAAAATGCTGAAAAAAATAGTCCCACATTATAAATGAATAAATCGAATCAGAAGAAAACTTGTGCAAACAACAAAACTGATCTTTAACACAGAATTTACTTGATCTGTTTACCATAAAAAAACTTGCAGTTAAAAACAAATAATGCAGTCTGAGAAATGCACCTAGTAATATCAACTGTCAACAAACTGTTATCAAAAATTGCAAAAAAACATCCATAAAACAGACATTTAAAGCTTCTCTGGACCAAAAGTAGTTCAGGATAGATTAAAGTAAAAACGAATACTGTTGTGTCTCACAAACCAAGATGTGTTTTTGTGTCTTTTGTGTTACAAATAACATTCAGCACAAAAGCCTTTTTCATCATGTATGAGGTTGAATTAATGTGCCCTGCTTGAATTTGTGTTTTTCAGTCCAGACACTGTTAATGACGTCTGATGTGAATGAGAAATTAATAGAGGCAGATTTCCTTTTGTAACTACCGTCTTCTGCACATGTTTTAACAAACTGACTCTGATGTAAGAGTTCAGCTTTTTGGAACTAAATTGCTATTTGAGTCAGATGATCAGATGAACAGCTCACTCTCTTCTGGCACACCCAGACAGATTAAATGGGTGTGAGACAATTAAAACCAGGGTGTGAAAATTAGGATTATTAAAGGATTCTGATGGTGGAAATCTCATCAAATGGAAAAATGTAACCCAAAGCTGTTTTAGTCCATGAATGTTGTCCTCTGGCTCGAGGCTGTACATCTGGACAACAAAAGTAGAGCAGCACACTTCAGTGGTGTACTCTTACACTACACACTCATATGGATTAACAACAGGGAAAGAAGGTCACACGTACAGCCCAAGGGGAATATGTACAATATATTATAAACCCTAAAATGCTATAGTTTTTATTTTATTTTTGTATCCAGATGAAGAACATATTTACAATTTCACACATCTGTTGTTGCATGTTTAGAAATTTTCATGTTAAATTGCAATTAGTAATAATAATAAATATTTTCTGAAAGCATCACTTCCATAATACGATGATATTTCCTACGCCTTCCTCCATATGTGTTTTACATCTGTTCATAACTTCATACATTTAAAGTAAATTCTGTGGTTTTTCTGAATATTACATAGATATTAACAGATTCTCTTTGTGATGTTTGTGTTATGGCTTGAGTTGTACAGAAAGAGTCTCTGTGTACCTGCTGTGCTTTGTGTTGGGACATACCCTGTTGTGTTTACTGCTTGTTGGTGTGCTCTTTCTGCAGAGCAGGCAGGGTTATGACCTCCTGGGCTATACACAGCAGATGGCTGAAAGGATCAAAACCAAGTGGACCAACCCTGAGGTGAGTTCAAGTCTCTTTATACAGAACTCTGAGTTGAATGCTAACACATTAGGCAGCGATGAGCATTGAGAAAAGATCAACAGATGTGCTCTGAGGGGTTCTTATTTGTCAGTGATCTCCCGCCAACTCTGAAACACGCATTCAGATGACTATGAAATTGAGGGATTTGAGTTCTGTGCAAAGAGCTCAGGTTCCTTTTGCTTTGCATTATGTGATTGTAATCATTTTGTTTCCAGTATCAGATACAGAAGGTCCTTTTGATAAACTGCATCTCTCAAAACGGGTTTAAAGCAAAGTTCTGGCGAGATCAGTGATGCATTAAAAAACTTTTTTATATCACTATTAGCATTATTAAATGTATGGGAAAGGAACATGTTTTAATCAGGAAGGCAAGGTGAACACTTAAAGAACTGCACACCTGACATGACTAAAGTGTACTGACCATATTAAACTTTATGTTTTCTTCCGGCATTACCCACATGGCATCTCACAGACTCTTACGATATTTAAAGGAAGGTGATCAAGGTATTGACCATCAGTACTGAACAAAATCACTGAGTTTGGTGCGAACGCATCACCTCTCATCACACAGCCCGTCTGATGATGAGTGGCTCCAACAGGAACAGTCTTAAGGGAACCAGAAATAGTAATGAGACGGTGACAGAAGTTTAACCAGGATATAGCTAAAGCAACACTCAATGGGTTTAAGATGAACTGAGTAAAATTCTTGAAGAAGCTTATGTTAAAGCACAAATCTTATTCCAAATAAGAATCAGATTAGGATTCAACACCTGAACACAAGCAGAACTCATCCGATTTAAAGAAGCTGAAGCTGTTTTACCAGAAGGAATTCATATAAATATCAGGTACTTGGAAGGATACGGTTCAAAAAGCAAAACCCAAGAGACTTGCGGCAGTACGGGGGGGGGGTACATAGTGTTGACTCTTGGTAGTCAAATGTGCTTATATGCAATTTGTGTTTTCAGTATTTCAATATATTTTAGCTTCACAAAGCATTCACCTTTAGAGAAGTAGCTGTACTATGTTGATATTTTCTCACATTTCTAAACCATCCAGTTAAGGACATTATGTTTACATCATCATCTCTTTAGTTGTCCTAGTGTCACATGACCTCTGGTCACCTGTTACATAACAAGTGGGTTGAAATATTACATTATTCTTCTTTTAATTTAGAGGTTACAGCAATCAACACTGAAATGTTGCTTATTATAGACTACAGAAAGATTGTCATAACATTTTTGATAATATCAATTATTTATTCTTTGCTATTTTGCTGCTCTATCATAAACATCACAGGTAAAATAGATTGTGTTCTAGTGTTAGTGTGTGTGTGTAAACTCTATTATGTCTATGGTTGATGTTCCTGCGTTATTGCTGGTTATACTTTGTGCAAAAGCACATTGTTGCTTCAGGATGTTGATTTTTCAAGTTTTCCTCCTGCTTCCATCATCATGCCAGGATCGTTTTTGTTATGATCTTGACCTCTTTTTATCCAGCACTCTTCAAGTATCCAGCTAAAAAAAACAAAGTAGCTAGTACATTTCACTTGTATTCACATTTTCTCTTGATGTAGAGAAAAAAAAGCTACTTAAAGTGAATTTTCATGACAAGTCAACCTTGAAAGCAGTTTCTGTATTTCCATTACAGATGCCATAAAGGAGGCATGATCTGCCAGTGAAAATGAAACCTGACCACGTAGAGTGAGGGGGTTGTGCATTGATGGGCAGAACAGTAAAAGGCGAGATCAGAAGTGTACCGCTCCGGTCTCAGCGAATTACCATTGAAATCAGCGTCACCTGCTTTCTCAACCGTCTCTGCATTTATACTTCTGTCAGAATCTATAGGGGAGCAGTGGCACATAAGAATATAGCTGAATACTTGCAAATGTGTGACCCAAGCTCTGCAGCTTAATGTAAAAGGTTAATTTGACTGCTCCCTGCGAGATGATACTTTCTCTGCAACTGGTACCATGAGTTCATACTTGTTATCACACCGACATAGCAATGCAGCCCAGAGGACTTCCTGGACATTTTATGTTAGGCTGTTCCTCTGTAGGGGGGCAGTGTACTCTGTAAAAACCACTTACCTCCATATTCACTGAGCATCGTGTTAGAGACCATTATGTGGATTTGTCAGCATGTCCTTTCTGCACTCTCAAATGTCAGTGTTTATTATTATGCATGACAGACAACCGTCAGAGTGACTACTTTTGGTGAGCAAGGTTAAGTCTGAGGGTGTGTAAGACAGATGCAGAGATAGAAAGAGCAGCGAGAGGAGGTTAAATTGCTTGGTATTGACATCCTGAAAGACTTCCTGAAGGAAAAGGTCTGACTGGCCGTGTATGAGTAGGTGTGAGATGAATGAAAAGATTTAACTCTTTACTCACGTTTCCTCATTTAATCTTTTCATGCACATTTCCACATGCATGAGCTCATCCTGTCCCAAAGTTCACATTGTTATTCTGCACAAAAAATCAGTAAAGAAAACTGCAATAGGGCTGCATACATATTAATGAAGGACTGAATGTGTAACACGCCAAGACTAATCAGTAACCTTTACCAGAGAGTGAGAAGTGACATTTAAAGCATGTAATGGCAGGATGTTGGATAGATAATCTGTATATTTATCTCGCTTAGCTTTTATTTAAAGTTTGTTTTCTCAGTTTAAGGTTTTATGCACTGCACATGTTGGTTATAGAGCTGATTTGTGCTGTAGAATCAAAGTAATATGATGCCCAGATTGAGCATCGCTTCTCTAGTCACAAATGGGTGTGTGCATGTGTGTTTATTGGCCAGATCCATTTTCACTGTCTCATAAGATCTATCAGACCAGCAGATATATTAAAGCTCTTAGACTCAAGGCTGCAGAACAAACAGCAGAGTGATTTAAAAAAAAAAAAAAAAAGAACTTAAAAATCTTGGCTGTTGTTGTTATATTTGTTCTCTGTAGTATTTCTGGTCATTCTCGGCTGTATCCTTTTCTTTTTACTCTTCCACTCCTCGCCGCATCCCATTGCTCTTTAAGGCTGTCACTGCTGTTCTTTCCCCAGCATTTTAATTTCGTTACTGGGTGTCATTACTAAGAAAGTTTCTTGGCTGACATTGCTTCAATCCGAACCAATAAAAAGTTTCAGAAACTCCTGTATTATAAAACCTGCAAACATTCTATTTTATTTTCCTTCTTTCTAAAATATATATGACTTCAGTGATCATTGCAGGGCTGGTGCTCTTTGAATGAACTTTCTATTTATTGTCTCACTGTGTTAAATGTTAAATTGGAAAATGTAATTTCTGGGAGAGATAAAAGAGGGCATGGAAATAGAAGAGGGTTGTATTCTGTTGGAACAGGGCCACCACTGCCAAGGGCAAGGACAGTTCAAATCCATTTACTCCTAATGTATTATTAATGCTTTTTAGGCCTTTTTAAAAAGGCATCACACCAAAGGGTGCACTGAATAAGCAGCTGAGTTGGCTGTAATTATCAAGTCTATTCAAAGATTTTAGGTGAACTTAAAGTTTTCCATTATTCCCTTTAGGTTCAACTGTATTTATTGTTAAGGGAAAAATAACTTTCCTTTGTCTAAAAGGTTAAAATTCGACTTTGAGTGGTCTTCAGTTGACTCTGTTCCCCAAAGTGAATGTGTGAGTGTTTTCCTGATGCTTTACCAAAGAAATGTGAAGCAGAATTGTTTGGACACTGACTTATTTTGACTTTATCAGGGCCTTGGTTCTCCTTTTCACTTTCTATTTTGATTACCAAAAATCAGTAACAGAACTTTCTGTATACTTTAGTTATATTAGTCGTGTAAAGTGTCAGAAAAGCGTCTTTGTTATTTTTACAACTTCTGGAAACACATGTATGATCACTATTGCCAACTTAGCGACCTAGTCACTATTTCTAACGACTTTTTTAGACCCCCTTAGTGATTTTTTTTCCCAAAAAGGGCCTAGCGAAAAATCTAGCAACATTTCTTACATGCCTTAGCTACTTTATTACTTGCAGATTAGAACACCAACTGACCAATCATAAACCTTTCTCAGTTTTTCACCCACTTACAAACAGAAGTTGTTTTTGTTATACAGACTTTATTGAACAGAGTGCAAGTATACAACAAGAGGACAAATGAAGTATACAAGTAAAAAATAAATCTGTAGGGATTATAAGACCAATTCTTTAATAAGCCAGACATGGACATTGTTCTCTACCTCCATGTTTCAAACTCCTAGTTTCAATTCTGTAGAGAATTGATTGACCTCAGAAAACCTTTTTAAAGGCTATTTTACACAACTTTTGCTTAAAAGGCACAAAAAGTGATGACGTGATGGTGTCATTAATATGCAAATTAGCATGTGATGTCATTAGGCGAAATCAGGCGACTTTCTGGGTCAACTTCAGCTACTTTCTGTCAGAGACAGTTGGCAACACTGTGTATGAGGCCGTTTCAGTCAGAAGTTGGTTTTTGTCCCATATTTCTAATGTAAAACCAAGTTGGACACATTCTATTTCTTTTATTTTTTTCACTAGACTGAAATAAATAAATCTGCTGTCCTGCCAGTGCCTGTACTTTCATTTCATTACAACAGCTCTGCCCATGTAAGCAATGAGCTCTGCTGTTTCTCCTGAGGTCTCGTTTTGTGGCCTCGGCTTGCAGCAATGCAAATGAAGCATTAGCATGCACAGATGCTTCTTCCATGCGATTCAGGCAAGTTTTTCAGAATGAGAGTTCTGATGGCAGAGGGCTCCTTTCTCCACAAACACAAAGATTTGGGATCAGAGCCTCCATCTGTCGTGCAGACCATGGGGATTGTTCAAAGGGCAGAGGGCTTTGTGGAGGTCCTGGATAATGGCAGACGTGGTGATGGAATTTGTGACCCCCTCTTGACAAGTAAAGCACAAAAGATGCTATCTTTTATCATAAAATCTGATTTCCTTATTTATACCAAATGCTTCATTTTTGTCAATGCATAATAACCTGAATTTATTTGTAAAATTATCTCACATGAAATTGAAACCTTACATTTGTTGTTGCTTTGTTACTCTGTCTTTGCATATGCAGCATTTCATATAAAAAATCAACTTTGTAATTCTGATTAAACAATAATCATCAGTGTGTAACTGGTGTGGCAAATACATAAAAACAAATGGGCCCAAATGCTCCTTGTATTGCTCGATGTACAAACAGTAGGAAGCTTTTGCTAAGCTATTATTAGCGTTTTTAAATAAACGTTAGCAACTTTTTATTTACCACCATTAATATTTATTATTATAACAATTACCTTGCGTCCTTGCATTGCATTTTTTTTTCATGTTTGTACATGTTTGTGCAGGATCATAAGCTCAAAGAATGATGTTGGAAACATGAAACAAGATGCTAATGATATAAAATTTAATGAGTTAATGTTCTGTGTCATTAAAGGGCTGCTACTCAGGCTTAAAATCACGAGGCTTGTAGATGATTTAACTGTGTTGTTATAACATTTGAGTTATTAAACATCTTTTAGTAGAAAATTTAACTTCTAAAATAGAGGGAAAAAAAGATTTAAAACGTGCTGCTTTCTGTGACCTAGAAATATTTCAGTTTTTCATGTCCTTGTATTGAATGGATCTTGCTGCTTGTCTAACACATTTAGAGATTCTTGTTTTCCATTTCTTAGACATAAATGAAAAACAGACATATTCAGCATGTAGATTTTGTGAAAGCAAGTCGTCGTTCTCCAATTAGATGTTAACTAAGTCTTCCTGTCTTATTCAGAATGAAGGATGTGCAAGTGTAGTTTTTTTGCCGTTATACAAAATAGAGTAATTTAAAAGTGTTACCTCTTGCACTTGGTTTAATGAACAATTTGAAGAATCTTATTACTTGTGCAGAAACAGCAAATACATAATAAAACTTTGGGCCCCTAGGGCCAGTCGTTCTGCCAACCTTAGTCAAGACAAGGATTTTTGCTTCGCTGGAGAAGCCGAGGCTGTCGGAAACGAGGTGAAATGCAGAGAAAGGAAGAGAACTGAGTTCTGCTCTGAGGGGAAGAGGAGACAGAACAGATGATGTCGGCATTGAGACAATTAGAACATATTAGGGAGAAGAAATCTTGACCTTGGGTGGTTTTATGTCACAACAGCAACTTGATTCAAGGTGGAACTATTTAAATGAGATGCACTGGTGGGAGGGGTCTTATTGTTATGGGTTATTAATTTAATGAGTCATAGCTACAGAGACGCTCACTGGGAAAAGGAATTAAAAAGTGTCTTGATGAGTAGTTCAGTAGTCTTGAAAGACAAACAGATGGTTTTCTGTATAGAAAAAGCCTCTGAAATCTCTGTCGACAGATGTGATTCATAGGATTTGTCACCAGGGAATCTGCTTGATGCCGTCAATCATTTACTGCATGACAGAGACCTGTGGGCTTACTGAAATAATCTAAAAATGACATAAGTAATGGACAGAAGTTTGGTGTCATTTATTACATTTGAGTTCTTACTTTTATCTGTTTTATTTGTGTTCATCTTTATGATTCATACCCACGCCGATGTCATCCATTCGGTTTGTTGTAGCTCAGTATTTTTTTGCTTTTGTAAAACTGAAAGTCTCTCCTGCTCTATTTAACTCATCTAAATTTTTACCTCTCTGCTTTTTTCATGTCTAATTTACATATAATAGATGTCAACAGAAGAGCTTGAGGAATATGTGAACAGTCAGTTTGATGAGCTCCGTAGACTGGTTCGTTTGGAGGAGCGTAGAACCCTTCACCTGGTCGACCTTAAAGAAGCGTTCCTCACAGCATCTGCTGCCGAGAAAATTGCTGAAATTACTGCCGAAACAGAAAAACTGCAGGAAGAGATGGACAGCATCACACACCAACTGTGCCTGCTGGAACAGGCTGAGACAGCTGGACATGCTGTTGCAGCAGAGGTCCTTGCTGCAGGTCCTGGACCAGCCCAGAGATTACTGGTGAGAAAACTTTGTTCTTTTAATATATTCTTTATTTGGAAGTTTTGTATTCGGCATCCAAGTTTTCAGATACTGCAAAGCTAGATATGAAAATAAAAAAATAAAAAATCTTACAGAAATCCAGTTAACCTGGTGTTCATAGGATTTGGCAAATGCTGCTAAATGTATCTCATGTCTGTGTACTATGTCTAATAACTGTTTACCTTCAAGTGTCTGTCTATAAGTATGAGACCGGATGTAATGTGGAGCCAAATTCCTTGTGTTTAACATACTTTGTTAAATAAACCTGATTCTGATTTAGCAGTTAATTTATTTAGTATCATATTAGCTTCTAAGTTTTGGCTTCTTGGAAACACAATTTCTCCCAGAAAATTTGACAGCCTTCACCTTACAAAGCTGAATTACAACATAAATGATGTGAACATGTTAAACTTGGACTTTTTTATCTTTATAACTGTTGAAAATTAAAAACAAAAGAAACTATTTAGATTTAATGTCTCACCAGCTTTAAAATGAAATGAAATCAAATAAATTCAGATAAATGTCAAAATCAGTTTATCTTATGAGGTTTCATACTTGGTCTTCCTTTTAAATGATTATTTTCCTAATGAGTATGAAACCTGCATTAAACAGAAATTAATTCACCCTTTTGCCCGTTCTGCTGTTTGTCAGAATATCTCTAAGTTATTCATGTAGCTCATACTGTAACTTGAGGGCATTCAGATCCAAATTAAAGAAAGAGTTTCAGATTTTTTTCTGTTAGATGTGTTAGAGTTTAAAATGTCATTGCACTGTCTTTTGTATAGGTTCAGCTTCTCATTCATTATTTCTTCATAATTAAAACACGCAAAAGGCCTGAAAATGATTGAAAGTGTGGCATTTGCATTTAGAAGCTCAAATCCCCACCAGTCAATAAAGCTCTCAATAGAAATAAAACAAGCTATTTTTAGGCTTCAAAAGCAAAACAAATCCATCAGAAACAGCAGGGACATTAGGACTGATCAAATCAATAGTTTGGTACATTTGAAGGGAAAAAAATCTAATGGTGAGCTTGGCAACACAGTAAAGCTTGGACATCCACAGAGGAATGATGGATGATCACAGGATTTTTTCACTGTAGAGAAACTACTTCTTAGCATTGGCCAAGTGAAGGACACTTTCCAAAGACAATTTCAAGGGAACAACTAGAGAGAGTTTACCACAAAGCATAAACCAGTTATAAGCCTTGAGAAAAGAGATGCGTGATGAGCCTGTTGAAATACCAGAATTCCTTTGAAAGACGAGACAGATAAGAGAAAAATGTGAGACTTTGGTCTAAAAAAAGACCGCTCTTCAGTGTAATCCATTAAAGACATTGAGCTAATGGTATGGTATAAACATTATTGGCTTCCAGTAACACAAGGTCACTGGAATTTCTGTCACATCTTTAATAACGATATGATGGAAAAATTCTGTTAAGCTCCATGAAGCAAAATAAAACAGATGCTTCACATTTTGGATGATAAAATCCTAAAATGTTTTTTTAAAAGCATGTAGATTTTTGTTTTTTCCAAAGTAAAGAAGTGGAATATTCTGCAGCTACAGAGTGAATCATCAAGATGTCAAGCAGTCAAGCAGCATATTACCAGCTGAAATCAATACTAATGCCAGAAATCCCACAACACAACAGAAGGCAGCTGCACTAAAAACAGAATACTGACTAAACAACACACAAAAAAAGCCATTTCTTTAAATATCTACTTTTATTAGAGCCCAAATATTTGGTGTTTGTCCCGTGAGTGCAAACATTGGTTTATAGTGAACACAGCAGCTGGATTCACTGTTTAATATATTTTTATTTATCAGAATATTTGTATAAATTTGTCATTCTGAAGAACAACTCATATCAAAGTTTATTATCAGTGCTGTGTCCAACATAGAACATTTCATGGGTGTGAAAACTGGCAGAGGAGCTAGTTGTGTCCTCACAGTCCCATCAAACACTTAAGTACCTCAGGCCCACTTGTCTAATTTCAAAATTGCAGAGAAGGCTCTTACTACTTATATGCCCCAAATTAAAACATCCCATAGGTCCATTTGTCACTCGCTTTATTTTAGTCACCACAGTCAAGAGAGGAGGCTTGAGCATTCCCTTGAGATGTTATGCTCGAGCAGAGAGGCTGCAGTAATGGTGTAGCTGATGTGCAGATTGCTTTTTCACTGAGAAATTATTCCACAGTGGCCCAGGTTCATTAGAGGCTCTAATTGAATACCAAGGGTTCCCACTTTGTTCTCACGTGTCCCTTATTGCTGGAGTAAGCAATAGACGGTGTGATTTAGAAATGGCTGGTCACCAGAGAAGGTCCCATGTTGGAGATGAGAGACTCTTCAAACAGCAATTCAATTAACTGTTTGTCCTAATGTTTGGATTCGGATACTCGCTTCTCTTACTTGTGTTTCTAACCTGAGCTTGTGTAAAAATATAAAAGCTGAGGTTTGTGGTTTCAGTGGAACCAAGACAGTCAAATAAATGATTAATTACTGATACAGTGCCCACAGCTGTTTTGTTTTGTTTTATTTTTGTATTTATTTACTTACTTTAAGATGTGCAGCACTTTATAGTTAAAAAGAATGACTGATTTTGACTTTTATTTTCTAGCAGCTCACTCACTCTTTCACAGTTAAACTACGTGATGTTGAAACCACAGTCACACACTGAACCTCAAACCGCCTGCTTGCTGTTTGTTTTTCAGCTGATTAGGGCAGGGTTCAAACTACTTCTGCTTATTTACTCTAGTTAAATTAAAATCAAACAGGTCCTGTGTGTTATAGTGAAATCTCCCTCAACATTTCAATATGTAGGTTTCTAGAAGAAAAGAGGTAGAAATAGAATCGCTTGTAAAATTAAAACAAGGCTAAAATTTTCATTCCTACTGCAAGTGTTTGCTTTGCAGTGTTAAAATTTAGCATGCTATACTTTACTGTTTTATTTTTCCTTCTATTTTGGCATCAAATTACCAGCAAATGCTGCAGCTGATGATTCACACTCGCATCTGAAAGTGAAGCAGAATCATCTGCTTTGTTTGCCTGAGAATAGTTGTTTAAATATCTGCTAGTCAACACTTAGATTTCTTTCTGAAAAGCACAAAATAATCAGACTTAGTCTTTTTAACAGTAGGACTCTGATTCTGGTTGTTTACAGTAAAGGATCTTCAGTTATAGACAATTTTACGTTATATGTTTTTCAAACTCAAATACTGGAGCAATTTAATGGCAAGCTTGTGGGATGAAGCCACTATAATGTGAAATATTTATCACTTCGCAAAACCCATTTCTTTAACAGCCCTCTAGAAAATAGATTACATAATTAAGGCAACCATTCCTGCTTTAGGTCAAACAAACACATTATTATGGGTAAATGATGCAAGCACAGGAATGCAGCGGCGTAAACTCAGACACAAAATGAAGGGTGTCGGCAGGAACCAAAATACACAGTGAAAACTGACAAATCAGTGAGAGCCAGAGAGAGAAAACGCTAAGAGTCTTTGTCTCAAACTGTGTTCAGTCATTATCGAAACTCTTTGTGTCTCTGAAAAAAAATAGTCAATTTTTTTTTAAAAGCACAAAAAAGATTGCTGTTGCATTCAAAAGTGATAAATAACAGCATGTAGCTGCGGTCTCTTTTTGTGAGGCTGTGAAGATAAACTGAGTCCTGCTGGCACACAAACACACACATGTGACACGAGCGCATCGATGGAGCAGCTGTGAATAGATGATGTGAGGAAATCGCGACGCGTCACTGTTGAAGTCTTTGCACTGCTAAAATTAGATCCATTTCATTATAAGTTGACGTGTGAGAACAGGTTTGTTTCTACCAAATTAGTTTCTTTAATGTTAACTCTGATAATATACACAATGATTTGCTGCAGACATACATCAGCTTTCCTTTGTTTTGTCATTTTATAAAGCTGCAATTTCATCAAGTTGTTCTCAGGTATCGAGTTCCAGCCTCGGTAAAAAAAAAAACAAAAAAAGAAAGAAATTTGCACCATATTTATGTCGAAGCTGTTTACAGCAACCGCTTCCTTATCGAGTGTCAGAATTGTGCTTTAATTTTCCAAAAGGATTTGTGACCCTATTGAAGTGTTTGACAGCATAAATGAATAAATAACTCACTGTCTTGTATTTGTTCAGATTTGAAACTAATTAAATTTGAATTCAGAGTGTAGTCAGAATCGCAAACAGCCCGTCAGTCCTCTGCAGCCTCCACTCAGCAGCTCCACTTCCATCTGCCACGCAGCCAAGGAGACATTGTCTTATGATGATAATGTTGAGTTTACTCTTTGTTGTGCTGTCATCTTAGTGCTGCTTGTCAAAGTTTGGTGCTATAGTGACGTTTAAGCTTTTCTTAATAAGTCCTGTTAGCCCAAAATGCTGAGGCTTCTTAGAGTGATCCACTGATTAGTTAGAAATGCTACAATATGAGACCAATGCTATACTTTCTCTGAGAATTACCAAACTAAGCACAAGATGAGCTTTATGCAAATATGTACCTTTTGTGATGCTTTTTTTTTTTTACCTTTTGTCTCAAATAACTGATATCTTTTAAAGAAAATAAAACTACAAGGAAATATTAAGTTCAAGCTGTAGTTATTAGCAAAGTTTCCTCCAGTTTTTGTCTTTTACAAAACAAAACTTTATTTATTTACACCACTGTGTCCTTAACTTCTCTGGACAATTCATGCTATTTAAAACTCTCTACCTTACAGTTAGAACTAAGTTGTAGTTTGGAAAAAAAATGCTCAATGTCCAGCTAATATTGATTATTGTTTCTGTTGCTCATGCTAGTTTGTTTATAGAGACTCATAAAATTTAAAGGATTTCAATATGTTAGATTTTTATGTTGCGTTGTAAACCTAACCAGCACTGGTCATTGAACGCTGCATTTGTTTAGATGTTGTAGCAGCACTTGTGGCCTCATGTGCTGCTGTCACATGCTAAAAAGATGTTCAAGATCCGTGATGAAAGATTTCAGCACATGTTTTTATTTTAACTCACAGTTGAATCAGTGAAGTCACACCTGCATCGAGTTTGTGGAAAGAATTTGCCTTTTTTATGCAACAATCCACAACACATAGTTATGTATTATTGTTTTCATTGAGATGTCATGGGGCGGCAGTGGCTCAGGAGGCCGTCTGGTAACCAGAGAGTCGCCAGTTCGAATCCCCATTCTGTCTGGAAAAGATTACTTTGTCCTTATGTCCTTGGGCAAGAGACTTCACCTGCCTTTGCCTGATTGGTGGCACCTGTGTGAGGCAGTCCAAGTGTCACAGGGCAGCTGTGGCTACAATATGTGTGTAGTTTATCACCACCAAACCTGTTTGGGTGTGTGTGAATGGGTGAATGACAAACTGTAGTGTGAAGTGCTTTGGGAGGCATCTGATTTTAAAAAATACACCATAAAGGTACACATCATTTACTATTTTACCATGTCTTGCTGTGTATACTGCTTGTGTTTACTCATTTAAAGCCAAATTAGACACTTGTTTCAGTATTTTATGTGATTCTATGTGCTTTGGATACTTCCTGCAGATTCCCAGATGTCTAATTTAGATTAAACCCTCGTCTGGAGTCTGGTCAGTTTCATTTAGTGGCATACTAGTGAAGCACTCTGCACTTTTCCATCATCTGGTTTTGTCTAATGCAGTGGTGTCCAACTCCAGGCCTCGAGGGCCACTATCCTGCATGTTTTAGATGTTTCCCTGTTTCAACACACCTGATTCAAATCCTCTGCATTTCAATAAGTTCTGCAGAAGCCTGTTAACGACTTGTTCATTTGAATCAGGTGTGCTGAAGCAGGGAAACATCTAAAACATGCAGGATAGTGGCCCTCGAGGCCTGACTTTGGGCACCCCTGGTCTAATGAGTAAACATGTACGTTGTCCAAGATTTCACAAGTTTGAATGAAGATTTTTTTTTTATTTGCCACCTAAATTTTAGCTCTCAGTTTTCACCAAATGTTTGCCGTTGACAAGATACTTTCTTTAAGCCCTGAAGAAAATTCAGTGATAAAACTAGCTTATAAATAATGTTTGAAGCTCATTTGGTGCGTTGCTCCAAATCATTCCTTTAGCACCTCATAAATATACATGAACACAACTGGTGGATAAAAGTAAAGATTAATTGGTGAGAATTAAAGCCACTCCATCTGCAGACCCATAATAATAAAATCATGTTGTTTACTCTGTTTTATTTATTCTTCTTCCTGCTTGTTTACTTATTTTGCTATCCACAACATCTGTGCTAAGATTTACCTTTTTTTTTCTTTGTCTCCCCCTCTTACCCCCTCTCCCCCTTTTTGTGATTGTTTTCAGAATGACATTGAAGCCAGGCCAAGGTAAGACTGCCAGCATGATTCATACCCACCTTTTTATAGCACAATTGAAGCTGTTACTGAAAACTCTTCAGTACTCAGATTCTTGATCAATCATCTACCTTGAGTGTGACTAGTATTCATGTTGCATAATAAAACTCACAAACGAATGCTTTTTCTGTACATTTTTCCCTCAAACATTTCCACCTGCCAGTTCTTCCCTCAAACATCTGACAGAGTCATTACAGACACATCAGCCCTGCCTTGCCTCCAAACCAATTTGATCACATGCAAGTCACATCGGCGCCGTGGAGGTGACAGTCTGCCTGATCTGATGAAAGCTCTGCAAACAGTTGCTGACAGACTGAAGTTGTGTGTTCTTGTATCTTGATTTGCTTGCAGTTGCAGGGTTGTTGTTTCATTAGCAGAGCAGAGTCTCATTCTCTTAAACAAGGTTCTTTCATCGTTATAGTTCTGCATCTCTGTTGATACGAACTTGCTGAAATGGTCCAGCTGGTGTGCATTAGGGAGATTTTCTTATTCGTTTCTGTCTTCTGACTCCTGATTTTCATTCCAAGCAGAAGGACACTTTGCATCACCTTACTGCATGTCTCAGTCTACACCATTAACTGTCCCATCTGAAAGTTCTCTGCTCCTCCTCAGGCAAAAGCATGCTCATATACATGCATAACAGTGACTTTGACTCTTAGCAAATGTCAGTACATCTCTCCTCAAAAAAAAACCTTATTTCCCACTAGGTTTTAAAGTGAAGGCTGCATGAAAATATATAACCTTATGCTTCATATAATACACGTTGACGGTCAACATTCTTGTTTTTGGCAAATTGAATTTTTGATTTCACTTTCTTGTTTTCTTGTTCATGTTGCTTTCTTGTAGGAAATGCACAGCATTTCCTCTTTGAAGTTTAATGTGCCTTGCTTTTAATAAGCAAGCAACGGCAAGACCAGGGCCGGTGCACAGCGCCAACATGTAATATGTTATTGATTGGTCAGCCTGTATTACGACCCCTAAGCACTGGAGCAGATGGCAGCCGACTTGTGCCCAAGGGTGTGATGCAGCTAATGCTTCGCCCTCTAGAAAAGGTTGAATTCTTCATTTGTAGAAACGCACACCATGAATTTTTTTTCTTTTCTCCAAAGTACTACATATTGCCTAAAAATGCAATCCCTGCAGAATGCACTGCAGCTAGTGGAAATGGAGAGAGATCTTTGGAAAAAGAGAGGGCCTAAGGAGGTGAGCTAAAGAAGAAAACATGAAAGGGATCTTCTGGATAGCTTAATGTCGTTGCGCTATAAAGATTAGCGTTTTCAGAATGTTCGAAGGTGACGTAAACAAAAAGGTGCAACAAAATTGGCGTGGGGGGAAATAAACAGAAGGAAAAGAGAGATTTTGGAGGCTCAAGCGACAAGTGGATGTTTAGGGTTGTGTGCAGTGGGATCCAGACAGCAAATTGATTATGGAGCAGAAACACTAATCCGCTGTCTGAGCCCCATATCGCTGCTGTAGACAAAGCATCCCCACAGGACGTCAATCCTACGCCCACATGCATCTTTCTTGGACTTGGTCATCAGTAGAAGCCCCTTTCTCCACTCTGTCCCTTTAACATAGGCACTTCATACCAGCCAGGATTTATCTTATTTTGAATAAATCTTTTTTCTTACTGTCCCCTCCACCCGACCATTTTACAGTTGAATCTAATGTGATGGACTGCAAATTTCACTTCCACTTCTTGGCTTTAATCTGCAGACATTTCATGCAGTATTTTCCCCCGATACTTTGGATTTTACATGTTTGTATCCGCCTTCCTCCTGTTTGCATACATTATACAGCGCATGTGTTTAGGATTAGACGCTTTCTATTTGCATTCATGTGTAGATGCTTGTAGAAATGTTCATCACAGGCAAAACCTGAACAAAATTTCACTTGTGAAGTCATTGCAATCTCTGCATTATGTATGTATGTATAGCTCTGCTCAAGATCTCCTCAAATAATTAGTTTGATATCTTATCATTCTAATCTCTTTCATTTCACCACCTGATGAAATTATTAGCAATAGTTCAAAATCAGTCAGCCAACACAAATTCCCTTCAGACAGCCTCGTAAATGACAGTTCGTTTTAAAAACCTTGTTCTAAAAGGAAATTGTGAATGAACAGTATTTCTGTCTATAATAATATGGTTACAAAGTCACTTTTTATGTGCGTGTTAGAACACATTTCGATGTGTGGCTACAATGTAGTTTACACCACCAGAGTGCGGCTGAGTGTGTGAATGAATTATGGATTTACTGTAAAGTGCTTTGGCTGCCTTGAAAAGTGGTATATAAATCGAATCCATTACCATTAGAAAAACTTTCAATATTCTGAAACAAATTACTCTGTAATGTGACATTAAGCATAAAACAGCCAAACACTTGATTGTTTTTGTTGTTCAGATATTAGTTTGTGTAATTGTTTGCTGAGCTGAGAAGGAAACTGTTACAGAATTTATAAACAGCTAATCAACATGCGTGTGCTCACAATTAACAAGGGAAGAATAAAAAATATTAAACAGTGACCATGAGAGATGATTCGACTTTCCCCCCTATGATCTGGTTTGCTATCAAGCCTTCAAATTAAAAGCAGGGGTTTTTATACTTCTAAACAGAGCTATTTAAAAAAAGGAGTTGGTTGATGTTGTTGTTTTGCCTCCCATAGAGATCATTTCCTCCTATGTCATGCTCTGGTCTTCTCAGAAACAATATAAACGATTAAACTAGTGTGTGATGGAAAAAAAAAATCAGGTCTTTTGAAGAATAAATTACACTTTGTTGTTCTTCACTGATTGCCTATTTTCTTTTAGCTGTTGAGTCATTATGCAGCGAGACCCATATGATTACTCATGTACTGTTTATTGATTGTTGTTAAAACTTACTTTATAAAGTCTCTACCATTTTTAGTTGACACTTTTCTTAAACCCATTAGCAAACATTTAGGTCAGGTTATTTTGTGTACATACAGAGGTAACATATTTTTTTTTTGTTTGACAGTTTGTTAAATGCAACAGTAAAAGGTGGTTTTAGAACCTGTTTGTTTTGATTCTTCTGAGCATGTAGTTTAGATAAGGAGGGAAAGACGATATGAAGATTTATATAACTTGATCTTGAGTAATAAACATTAAGTATTTTCATCAGTATTACACTAATAAGAACAAAGTTGAGACAAAATTGATTTTACATTAAAAAACATGTATTACCTATATTGGATGTTACAGAGTATAAAGTTATTATTGATTCATGTAATGTGGAAATAGTTCACAGATCAAAAAGCAGCATCAATCATTTACATGAATAAATCGATGTACAGAGCAGGTAAGTTGGACATTTGTAAAGACTCCATAAATATTGAATGATATACATTATACAGTCATTGCAGCACTTTATATTGCCACTCAGATATATTCATCATGAATGGCTTTTCTTTTAATAGCAAGAAAATGTCAAAGTGGATTCTGCTTCTGTTGATGGTCAATGATGGTCCAGACTTCTTGACCACAAAATCCCTAAATCTTGTTTTTCCTGAGTTGACAGCTGCGGTGGATGTATAAAACTGTTGCATGTTTGTTAGCATGTTAATAAAAAAAGGCTAAACAAATTAGCCATAATATTTAACTTCCTAACTGATCATTTTCCATAAACAGCCGGTTTTGTTGAAAAAGATTCAGCAGAATTAAAGTTTATAAAACATGAAATGAAGAAAATATAGTAGAGTATGGGATGTTTAAGGAACGTTTTAAACTTTAAGATGCATGCTAAGATGTTTTCTGTAATGGAAAACAAGTTGATCCTTAGAGAGTTTTTAAAGGCTTCTTCAACTGATGTTGTTATGATTAAAGATTAAACTTCTTCCAATTTCATCTGAAGATGCTTTTAGGGTAAAAGACTCTTAAGACTGGTTGTCCTGGATGTCAGAATCTACACTTATGTCAACAAAAAAACTAAACTAAAACAGAATATTCCAGAAAACAACTCCCTAAATCATTTCAACATCAGCTAATCACATGATTTCATTTTCAGTTGATTTCAGTCACTGAGAAGGAAGAGGAAACAACATTATGAAAAATAAAATCTGTGAAACATTCAGTTTGCTTCGTTGGATTGATGGAGGCCTTTAGAGCACATAAATCATGTGTTGTAATTATACAAAAGAAATTAAAGCTGGTCAGAGACTGTAACATCTTATTAGAATGTGAGCAGTCCCATTCATTGCTCCAGTCACTCACAGCTTCACTCGATCCTCCTTTCACCTTTTTTCACTCATTTTTTTTTGTATGAACAGATCAGAAACACAAAGTAAGACAGTTTGGTTGCTTGTTTTGTATATTAACTTTTTACTTGAACAACTTTCACCATACACCTACTTTAGTATGTATAGTCTCCTAAAACAAACTCCATTAATCTTATTGAATCAACAACAATTTGGTTTATTGCACAAACATGTATCTGCTAAAAAATTAGCAATCTTAATTCAAGCAAGTTTTTCCATAATACAAAATCTTGAGGGCTCAAATGCATATAAATATCTACATTTGTTTTTTTCTAAATTAACACCCTGTTAGGAGAAACTGAGAATGAGATTACTGAATTCTATGTGGTACTGCAGTAAATGAGGGTTTAATTTCTGCCACCATATAAAGTTAATGAGGGGATCAGTTTCCAATAGAGAAGATATCTGTCCCACCGAATGAAGGCTGAATATCACCTGCTATCATAGTGTGTGTTTACATGAACAAACAAACCAAAAAAAGGAGGTTTATAGGGAGGCAGAGCATGATTGTTGGGACATACAGTAGCTTATCTGTCTGCGCTTCTTGCCCTTCACTCGGTCAAATAGATGTGTTAGCTGAAGCAAGAACGTGGCCACAGGACATATGATAGAGCTGAGAGATAAAGATATGAAGGAGAGGAGTTATGTTTCCTCTAATGAAAAATTTACATCATCTCCTAGAATAGAAGTCAGCACAGGCCCCCTCCCTTTATTATGCCATCCTTTTTGTGTGTCTGTTCGTCCAGTTGTGTTTGTAAGAGCTGGTTTCAATCTTTGATCAAGTGAAAATGAATGTGTACTCCATTCTTTGAAATGGTGAACAAAAAAAAAAAATGCACATTAAGACTTCATTAAAGTTACAACTGGAATTAGGTTAATTATCCTAGGGTCTCATGTCCTTATTAAACAGTTTCAAATATTTGTTTATGATTGCAAGCTTGTGAAATTGTGAGGCCAGGCTGATTGCTGAAGCTATAACCTTTCTTTCAGCAGCTCCTCACTTGCCATTTGTCTCTTTTCTTGTTGCTTTTCCCCTCCCTCTTCAACTCAGGCCATCCCACAGTGGTAAATCTTTGGTCCCAAATGAAGGCAAAGTACACAAGAACCAAACTACTATTGTTGGGACATGCATTTAGATGAGAAGAGACTTAAGCATCCATAATTCATTCCACAAGTGCATAGATCACCCAATTTTGAGATGATATTTTGTGTGTTTAAGTGTTACATTTGGTACATTTGCAAGAGTGTTTTGTGAAAACGGTTAGCATGTAAGCATAACTCAAAAAAAGCATATTGAAACTATTTTTAGCTCATCTGGAGATGTATGGAAGTTATTTAAAGGTAGATAGGTTTGCACAATACCTCTTGTATTACATTTAGTGATAAGTAATTGCAGTTTATATTCATTATTTTTTATTTATATAAATGAGTTCATTTATGTGAAAAATGTCTTCGTTGGGGCAGCATTACTAATCTATTTTCCTTTATACTCTAAAGCTTCTAAATTGCTTGTAAACGCAGATCTCACATCAACTCTTCTGTTTGACTTTTGAGTCATATTCTAAAAATATAAAACATTTACAAAAAAAAGCTAATGCACTTTTAGAAAGTTGGAAATGTGCCAGTGATACAGATATAACGATATTATTAAGCTCTTCCAAGATTTTCTTGAATGGGTCATCAGTTCTAACACCCCTGATATTGAAACACAGGAATAATGATTTAAGTGGGTTTAAATCATTTAACAGTCACCTATAGATAAAAAGAGAATGAATGATTTCAAATGTTTGCAACTATTACCCCCAAATTTAAAGAGTACTATTTTGAAATTCCCTAAATTAAACTAATCAAACATGTTGGTTTTGAGGGAGCAGAAACAAACTAAGCTTTGTGTTTGTGAAAGAAAGTCAAGAAAAAATTTATGATTCTAAATCTAGGAGTTATTTCTAGGCTTGGATAACACAGTCTGCAAAGTAGCTTTTCTATGACTTTCAACCTGATCGGTTTGTGTTAAGCTGGTTCAGGAAATATGTTGTTTGTTTTCTGCAGTATAGTCTTGTGTAAGGACTTGGCACGGCATGCATCAGTACTCCTGTACTGATCTTCTGTAGTAGATGGATATGAGGACTCTGTTGGGGTTGTGTATTATCGTCAGTGATTCCAGGGAGAATAGAATTTGCATCAGAAGTTTATAGTCTGCAGCGATTTGGTTATTGTTATTTGCCTTGATGATCTGAGCCAGTAATGCCTGTGAATATTGCAATGTTAATCCGTGTGTGTAAACTGAAAATGTCTTCCACAAAGAAGTCTCTATATGCATTGATTTTTACACTGTAAGCAAATGAAGGATGATAGCTGCTGCTGTGCAGACACTGAAAAGTGACAAGAGGAGGTTTAACTATTTAACAGGGAGCACCACAGGACTCGTTAAATATACATGTGTGCTGAACTTTGCCTTTACATGTGAAAAAAGACCAGCCTTAACTTAAAGTAACAAGTTGGGATCCTTCAGCATTTATATTTTACAAATCAGACCAATGATCTTAGAAGAACTTTGTGAATTCTGCATGTTTACATCAGTCTGTGATGTCTGATAGAAAGACTTGCAAGGATAAAACTGCAATACGCTGAAATAGTAAATGAGTAATTATTTTGGGGAACTTTTAAAAATAAAGCTGAGCTGAGGGAGGGCGTAACGAGACTGATGCGAGATGAGCAGAAGGTGTAGCCTGCGGAGATGTATTTCCACTTCGTCGAGGCAGATGTGAGGTGACTGCTGAAGAGGAATGTGATAAATAAGCAGGCTTAAAACAGGGAAACTGAGGTAAGCTCTCTGGGTAAGTTAGCAATACAAAGAGGATCGGCAATGAAAAAAACATGAATAATGTTTCACAAGAATACAGTGCAAAGATGGATTAGTTCTGTAAACTTCAACCAGTATGAGCATTTCATCTCTTCCACTAGACCATATTGTGCTATATAAAACCCCCCTGATAACCTTGTGTTAAAGAATGCAGGGCTGAGCATCACACTAAATCTCTTAAGATGAGACATCATCGTCTTCTTTTTCAGGTTCACCTTCTTTTGATGTGTGACTGTAAATTGAGTCTGCACATGTCATCTTTACACTACTTCATAAAAATATGCTCATCTGTTTTTATCTACTTCATTATATATGAACAGGAAAGGGTTGGTTAGTGTGACTCTTTTTTTCTAGTCTTTTTATTTATTTTTCTTTCATTAAAAAAAGCTTATTGGGAGATGTCTAGTTGTCTTATCTAATGATCACATTGTCATGGAAGCCTTTGCAGTTTTTGTGCTTCTCCTAAAATAAAGGCTTTGAGAAATTATTTTGAGAAAGCGAAAACAAATTCAGAACAACAACTCTGCCTCCCTTTCTGAAATCAGATCCCTCTGCAGTCTGATGTAAAAAAAACAAAAAAAGTGCAGTGGCTATAGCTGCCTAAAAGTTGCACATTTATGTATTCTCCTCACACGCCCATCAAATGTCAAAGCATTTCTAGCAAGATGCTGCAGTGAATACATGACCTTCTGTGAGGGATTATGTTATTAATGAGCAGTATTGGACCTTAATATGAGGCTTTGTCTGTAGGGGGTTTTGCGGTTAGACTGTAAAGCTTCAGTTTCCTTGTTTTGCAGCAGTAATACCCAATTTTAAAAAAGGAACATAACAAACATTTATCATTAGCTCAGTAATTAGCAAGAAGTATACTTTAGATTGAATCTTGCATGTTTTGCAAAGTCTTGCGTTAAAGATTGTTGAGACAACAGAAGAATTTAAAAGTCAGGAGTCTGTGTAAAGTTTAGCAAAACTATTGTTGAGATTTTCCTGTCTGGATCAAAGAAATTGACATATTGATGGACAGACCTTTAGCTAGACAATTACCGTCAATAAAACCTTAATGCAACTGTGACTCAGATAGTGGCGCTAGCATTGATTGTAACCTTTTCAGACAGTTGTGTCCCTGTTTAATCAGTCAACGTTTACTCGTGTTCTTTTATTTTGATCTTTTCAACAGCACAGTCAATTTTGCCATGAATATCTGAACATTATGGGTTGGAAAGTAGCGGTGTGGTCAGAAAAATCTTTAAGTCCAGAAGCTGACAGTCGCCTAACTGGTAATTAATCTACCGGACATGTTACAAAATGTTGCCAAAGTCTTGTTTGCATTTGAAAAAAAATCTTTCAGCTAAAGTGTAACTGAAGTTATATATTAGATGAGGCAATTAGAATTGCATACAGTATCTTCCTGGCCTGTTGGCAGAAAAGTATACTAGTTTCCATAAAGAAAATAGTTCATCTTGAATTTCTGCCTTTTCTCTCAGACACACATGCACATTTTCCCTCTCAGTGATTCATCCACACAGTAAGTTGTCATATCAGATCTGCTGAGATCCTTGCACGATATCATGCATGCGGTTCTCTTACACACACACTGCAAAAATCTCTCAAATGTTGCACTGTGCATAGACATTCTTTATTCATTCATGAAACCACAGTAAAATAACAAAACAGGCACTCGGATATACCAGATAATTAGAGCGGAGACAGAAACGAGCAGAGAAGCTATTTCTCTGTTGTGACAGGAAGATGCTTCCACACAGATTCTTTACTCATGTAATTTGACCTATGGCCCCTTTAACTACACACACAGAGGGAGAGAGAGACGTGCATGCACACCGCAGTGTGTTAGCCTTTTGGGTAGAATTGTATGGCGTTGGTATTGAGACTCATTCTTGAGCAAACAAAAAGTCATTCTGAGCGCAAAGAAATATTTTGAGCTTGCACGTGAGTTAAAGTTTGAGTAGAAAATATTTTTACTCAAAGAAGAAAACACATCTGAGCCAAGAAAAATAAATAATATACACGCAAAATTTATTTCCACTCTTGCTCCTATCTGTGCACAACCACAACGATACAAACTCTCGCTCAGTTCCCTTTACCGGCTCCATCAACTGTTTCTCTCTGCGTGCGTGCAGTGCAGCACCTGTCCTCAGGACTGCCGGCGCGCGCGCTCAACTCAATGCAGGTCTGACAATTGTGCCACAATTCCAGCCAATCACAAGCCTCAGAGAAGGTCATCGTGATTGGCTGCTTCACAGGGTTCCGGCAACACTGTAAAAGGTATCCACCCGGTCGGTGTTTTTGGTGATGTGAAGTTAAGTGGAACTCGTCTGATAATCTACATTACGATAGCTACTATCACAATTAGAAAATAGCCTGATTCGAATGATGTAGGTAGATGTAATACAAGGAAAATATAGAAACTTACCAAAATCGTAATGTAGATTATACTTCACATTAACTTCACATCACCGAAAACACCGACCGGGTGGATACCTTTTA
>SSNP01000005.1:7356650-7370836 GCA_006937955.1 Pachypanchax playfairii | reverse complement strand
TAGAATTGCAGGTCTTTTTTCAGTTTGGTTGAGATGATAATGGCTGACTGAACCAAATGGCAGTGAATCAGTGCCTTATGAAGATATTGCTCTCTATGTGAGCTGTCAGCACAGCATCAGCACTCTCTCCCTCTCTGACACACACATGCACACACACTCAAACACACACCACTGAATAACCTCTCCCTTTCACAACTGAAGGTAGAAACAATGCCACAACAACGTGTACAGCACTGTGCCTCTTCCACTCCCTGCTTTACCCTTCTGATCAGTTATTCTCAAAGTTGGGGAGCAGGAGTTTGGAACGAACAGCATGTTTAATTCAGCATCCTCATGGCAAGTCCTGTCACCACATATATTTAAAGTATTGGGTAAAGAAATATGAGGAGATAGTTAGGATTTAAGCACCCCAGGCCTCTAATGGGAGACTTAGCATTCACTTTACAAAATCACCGTATTCCAGCAAACTTATGTGTAAGGAGGGATGAGGCTAAAATATTAATAGATTTTTTTTAGGATTGTTTCTATTTCAGCTTTTGCATTTTTTTGATGATCTGCCTCTTCTGTAAGAGATTATATATTTTTTCATTTTTTGACAAGCATGTTTTGACATTTTTTGTCTTTTTACATCTCTAATAGCCTAGATAAAAATTCACTTCCCAAAGATTGGCTGTCCTCTTTTTTTGTTTTTGTTTTTCCTCAATAATGCAATTGCTTCCAGTATTTTGATGATGCAATATTCAATAGGAGATGTCACCTCTTGGAAAAGACAGGTTTTTATGACTAATCTTTTATAGGATGCATTAGTACGCATAAAAGTTTATTAGTCAGGCGGCACTGGAGAACCAGCAAAGCTCCATATCTCTATTTCACTGTGTTGCAATGTGAAATAAATCTAATCTGCTTCTGCTCAGGCAAAAAAAACTAATTTCAGTTTGTGAAATAAAACTCAAAACTCAGTTTGGGAAGACTTGTCAGTAAAATCTAATCATGCATGTACATTGTTGTTAATATTTCAAACTTTTTGACTGGTTTATGGTTGAGATTGTATGTTCATTTCTAGTTGGCACAATCAGAGAGAAGTTTTCTTTGCTCCATGGGATGTTTAACATTCTGCAGAAAGAAAAGCAGGAGAGGGATGGTTGAAGCACATAGTGCTTTTATCTGGGTAGATGAGAGTCTAGTTTTTCTGTCTGGGGTGTCCTTCACACTGAGAGTTTGGATGACAGGGCTTGGATGAAGGGGAGAGGGAGTTTTCATGTGGCAGAAGGCTTTGCCTAATAGCCAGTCTGTTCTCCAGCTCAGTCTGTTTCTCCCTGTTGCATGGGCACACACTTTTTCTGTCTTTTCTTCCTCCTCTATGTTCACATTCACTCATAGCATCCATCCATCCTGACTAGGGAGAGTGTTGACCAAGGAGGAGCCAGTGTTATTGTTCCAGGTTTGGCATAAATGAGCTTTTAAATTTAAATTTTCTCCAGGGGAATCCAAAATCCCAAACAACTCGCCAGGGTACCTGAGCTGTCTCTAATTAAGTAGGCGTCAGTACTCTGCTGTTAGAGAAGGGGTTGTTTGAAAGAGGCAACAGGGGGCAGCTCTACCAGCCTGCCAAATGTGTGGGCGCTGCTGTGACCAGTCAGTCTTCATAATGGCTGTGTACCCCTGGGACTGAGCCAGCTCAGTGCCCACACAACAGACTGTTGAGATCAGACAAGGAGGTACTACCTCCAAAAACCCTATGGAAACGACAGAGAAAGAAAGTGGATAGTATAAGTGTGGTAAGAAACTCAATTAGCAAGCAGATTATTTAAATGTCTCACACAGGACATCCTAAAGTACCAATATTGAATTTAGAAATTAGACTGAAGCCAGAGTATTCATATTTAAAGAAGAGAGACTGCTAAAATTGTTATGTAAAATGTGTATTTTAGAAAATATTATCTCAATATTATACTGTGACCTGATTCTATGTGCTATGGGAATAAGAGATAAAATGTGTCTCTATGTGCTTCCCTCTTTCTTTTTTACCCTTATGAACTTGTGAATTTCACTTCAAAGGAGTATTACATGCAACAGAGATTTCAATTTAAGCCAGAAGTGTATTCTATAGTTAAATGTTGCGTGTTGCTTTAAAAGTTTAAGAAAATGAATAATTTATCTCTAGTTCTGGGACCTGTCTAGGTAAGCAACCTTATCCTGCTTTTAAAGTTTGTATAAGAGCACTTTTGCAGAAATGTGGTTTGAAAATATACTATCCACAAAGATTATTAAGGTTTTCAAAATAAGTTTTTGCTTGAGTGAATTTTACAATTTTACCTGCAACAATTAAAAATTGAGTAATGAATTTGTTACACTAGAGAGCTACAATAAAAAAATACCACATTAGCATAAATAGGGTGCATATTAAAATAATGCTAGCTGCTGTAGCTACTTGCTGTAGCCACGTAAAACTATAAAGATATATATTTTAATACAATTTATCAGATTTCTCAGAGAGTTTGATTTTATGTCTTTTTAATCGTATGGCTTACTGTACATGTTTGAATCATGTTAAATATTGTCAGATGTTACCAAGTCCAATATATTCAGATTGCCATTACAAAGCACCAGGGTGTTCACTCAGATGTGATCTGATTTATGGAAAGCAGTCTGAAAGGTGCTTTAGACTCTGAGTGGGTTCTGCTATATCATCAAAAGAATTATGAACACCATCTAAGGTTTGCTACATTATCGTCATCATTATCGTCATCATTGTCATTATCATTGTTATTAAACACCAGACCTGGTCAGATGACAATTTCAATCTTTTCTAAAAGCAAGACCGATTTATGAGGAGGATTAATCATCTGAACTTAATCTGTTTGGTAGTTTTTCATTAGTGTTATAAAGGTTACCGTAATTTGACAAAATCAAAGACAGTTCTAATGTGTTCTAATAACAGAGTCACAATCTACTTTGAGGAGTGTTTTGTAGAAAAATAATATCTATACTTTCTTCTTTTAATTGCGGAAGGTTTTCATGTTTATGTTTTATCTGACCAGCCTTTTTCAACATATCGTTTCCCTCTCTGGTAAACTGAGAGGGTTTATCAGAGAGGGATACATGTGGAAGATTGGTTTTAATGTATTCTTTCACTTAACATGATTTAAATGATCAGAACTGGTAGGCTAGTCATATTTTCCTGGTGAATAATTTATAGGGAATAGCCTTTGACTTCCTTTGTTGAACTTGTTTCTCCTCTTTTTAGTTTTTGTTATAAGAGTCAGTAGAAGAAGTTAGAGTCGGAAAATGACACAATGTACCATTAAGAAGATTCAACATCTTATTAGCTAACATATCTTTCCCCCCTCATCTCGGTGGTGTTCAGTAGAGAAGCATATAAGTGATTCCATTATCTTATCTGTGCTCTCCTTCAAGGGATCTCCTTGATGTCGTTTATTGCCATGTAATTTGTGACCTATAGTATAATGGCTGCAGAAAATGTGTGCAAACACTCTTTTACCTAAAAGAGACCAGTGTTCAGAGTGATAGTTGACAACTTAAAAGCCCCTTTGGTGGAGGAAAGTTTTTATGGATGAACCTTTCAACAGATGACAATGAGAGTGCTTTCCTTCGTGTTTTGGTCAATTTACTGTTACATTTAATGAGCAAATTTATGATTGGGATACATGGATGGAATTGTTGAGGTTCTTCTCAATTAATCCCTTAACTGTCTTCATGCCCAGAGAAATTGTAAAATCACTTAATGAGCCAAAGTAAGACAGAATCTTTACAGTTGGTTCATACTCCTAACTGAATGGTTCTGCTGTAAATCAGTTGCATGATTAACAGCGTGTCCTTGTGTTAAAGAGGGCAAGGTTTGTGTTTTTTGAGTAAACGAGGTGTTCATGAAACTATTTAAGCTTTGCTGTAACACAGACAAGGATATGTGATCATTCTGATAGAGTATCAGAAGATACTCTGCTTTTTTCTTCATCACTGACATTTTACATTTCACATGCTCGGCACATGAGAAAACGTCTTTAGCAACACACATCTCACACTTGTCGTGGGTATTTTCTGCATGCAGTATTGGACTGGTGTGGTAGAAACCTCCTTCTTTTAGGTACTTTTTAAAATAATCACATACATGAAGAGGAATTTGATTGGGCTCTGTTTGAGGCAATACATCAGGTGGATGATGAAATGGATTTATCTTTACCTCTCCTATTTGTGGTGATGAATTGGCTGTGGTTCTCACAGAGGGTCATATTGAACATCCACTAGGTCTCTGTCCTATATGCCGTGATGTATTGCATGTTGTCGTGCTTTATCTCTCAGCCTCTTTGGTGGACTGATTAAGTCTTTTGAAAGGTATAGAGACACTACAGACAAATTGATTTTTTAAGACAAAGTCTTAATAAAAAAAAAAAAAATCAATTGACCAGCATTTTTGAACTAGGCTGATTGTACCTACTTGTGTCATTTTATAAGTCTTTTTATGAATAAATTCTTATTCAAGAATACTAATTTCTATTGTTTCCGTAAAACCTTTTGGGTGTTATTGACATTAAAATAAGAATGTCTATTAGAATGGTCTTGAATGAAATGATGAAGACAATCATAAATAAAGAACAAATATGTACCGAGGACTGACCCTTGGGGTACATCACAAGTCAGTTTAGCTGTTGAGGTAAAGATATTAAAAATGATGCAAAGGTTTCTGTGTAAATATAAATTGTATCAACCCTTTTAGAGCTGATAATGGTTTATCCAAGAATGAGTAATAAAGCTTTATCTAAATGACTAAAATGAAGAAGTTTTGTTTATTTGTGAGGTTTAGTGGAACAAGTAAGAAGGTAATTTCTTTGTTGCACTGGCCCTGGATATTATGATGCATTCAGCAATCCCATTCAGGTTTACTTTATTCATAATAGCCAAGTTAGATGATAGCACATCTGTCTTTAAATGTAAATAACTAATGAAAGCTTTTTGTCACTAGATTTCTATGGTTATTTTAAATATAGATGTGAATATAAATACCCAATATCTTGTTATATTTCATTGTAAAATAAGGCAAAACTAGTGTAAGTGTTTTATAGTTTTCCAAGAGATTGTGGCAGACATGCAGACTTTTGAGAAATTCACCGATTTGTCATTAAAATGCTCTGGGAGTTTTGACTCCCCTGTAGATTTTCCCTCACATCTCAAGGTGGAAGAACAGTGCTGTGGTTGTTTTCTTTGCCTCAAGGCATGAATCCCCATGCGTCTGCTTTCTAGAGTATTTGTGTGTATACAGGAAACCTTGGACATGGCTACAATTACATTTTAACAGCTGCAGGATTTTTTTAGAGCAGGCTCATTACATTTGGTAGTTATAATTCTGAGCAAAAACTACTAATAATCAATAATCCAGTCTCTCGTAGGCTAAATGATGCCATCAATGTACCAGTAGTTTAACTGTAAAACAGCTGAACTGTAATAAAGTCCCAACTGTGACTCATCCGTACTGCCTTCCACCTGCAGATCCTACACAGATGATAGCACCTGTATCCACATGGCAGGTGCTCGCTGTGGAATCTTAATGGGGTCTTCACTCATCAAAAAACCATTGTCTCTCTTTGCAGAAGTTTCTTTCTGTCATGGCAGGACACAAAACTTTGGTTTGGTTTGGTGAAAGGATATTTTTGAAATATAACAGAGGTGAAAACAAATCTACATCTAAAACACAGTAGAAAAGCAATTTGCAATCATTAATTGACCCATTTGTCTCATTGTCTGAAGGTGAGTTTTACGTAGTTTAGTTTTGTTTTAATTTTAAGTGTTCAGCATTTCTTTGTGAAAATCATCTATAGATCATCACAAATGTTATCTAAGGGTATCAATCTATTATAAGGAATATTCTATCATGCTTTGTATTCTTTTTTGGTAGTTATTTGAAATCATTAACTGCAGGTGGTGATGAAACTGTCTGCAGGAAAGACCAGAATATAATTCTAATGTGCAGTGTAGCCAGCTGCATTATGAACAAGCTGGAGGAATATAAGGACATTTTGCTAGTGCTGGCAATAAAGATGATAACAACAGAAACACGCTTTCAACATTTACCACACAACGTGTGGATATCTGCCAAACTCCATCCCACTAACATGCACTTGCAGTGCAGAATTTATGAACACAGCAGATGAGACAGGCTTACACATGTGAAACAAAACAGAGCAGCAAAACTGTAGTAAAGACTCTCACACTTAAATGTGTGACTACATATGAGACACAGCCCAGGCTTTTTTTATTACCATCCATCCATTTTCTATACCTGCTTGTTCATCTGCAGGGTTGCAGGGGACTGGTGCTGCCTAAGTGTCCATTAGGCGAGCGACAGGGTACATCCTGGTCCAGTCGCTGGTCCATCACAGGGCCACATAGACAAAAAGTCATTCACACACTCACAAACACCAAGGACTAATTTAGAGTTGCTAATTAACCTAACATGGATGTTGTTTTATTTTGTGGGAGAACACAAGAGTCCCAAGAGAAAAACCTCATGCATAAAGGCCCCAGTTGAATTTCAAACTCAGGACCCTCTTGTTAAAGTGCTGCTACCACCTGCCCCACCGTTCAGCCCGTTTTAAAACCAGGGCTGTTTGAATGTACATTATTGTGACTTCACTCCACCATACATTAAAAAAAACACACTGCAACTTACAGGTTTGAAACGGTGTTTTCACTGGTGTTACATTACATCATTACATTAGCAACCTGAGGTTGTATTAAAAACATGAAGTAATATTTAAACCTTCTGAGAGTTTTCTGAGAAAAAGGCTCTTCTCTACTGAATCATCTTCTATTTTTCTAGCCGTTATAAATTTTTCAAAGTTCTAAATATAAATATAAAAAAAACTTTAGAAAATATGAACTTTCTGCTGTTATCATACACTATTTCTTTCATGTTTTAAAAAATTAATATTTCCATCCTGACATTTTAATGCAATACTAACATCTCAATGGCACTGAAAGGTCAAAACACATACAGTATATTGCATCCTGTTTTAATGGAGTAAAAATTGCTAAACAGATGTTATGTTCAAGTGTGCACATCCAAACAAAGGTCAACCAGCACATTAAAACCCCTGCAATCTGCTGCTGCAACTAAATAGTCCCTCTGTTGTGTCTGGGTTTATGATTCTTTGGTTGCAAAGTTATCACCCTCAAATTATTTATTTAATTTTTAAAAGAAATTTTTAAGAAACTCTAGGGGATAATATTGTTTTCTAGAGTTTACAATGCTAATTAATTATGTAAGGAAACTTGTAAATACAAGACCTAATACTAGATTGCTGGTGACTGTTCCTTGGAATGGTAATGTTTAAATGTTTATTAAATGTTTTTAGCTTCAGTTCGCAGTCCTGATGGTATCACCCTGTCCTTATTCCATGGTTCTCCACCATTTGTTTAGATCCTTCTGAAGCACCACAAAATATATATAAATAAATGTTTTTTCTATTGAAAAGTTTTCTTTCCTACCTCTCTGTGTCATTCATCTGCTCTCCCAGATTTTTTGTTCACATTTAACCTTATTAGAACACAACTATTTTTGAAGTTCTGGCTTTTATGATTTTCAAAGTTCAAAGGATTGCTCTAATGAAAAGTCTCAGCAAGGACTGTTGTTAGATTACACATCTGATGATAAAATAAACCAAAAATTTCATCAAAAGATTTCTTTTTACTTGATTGCACAAAAAAAGATGAATTGACAGTATTCCAGGATAATGGATGGTTACATCTCCCATTAGCATAAAGTAAATGAAAACCCTACAATATAAAATAGTTTTTTTAATATATATATTATTTAGATTAGGTTGTCATTGTGGATTTTCCCTAATCTGGTTTTCTTGATTGTAATAATCTCAAATTAGGAAACTGTTGTCACCATGAACCCTTCTGCAGAAGTAACTAGTTTTACTCCATTAAATAGTGCCAGAGTGCTTTGCTTCTATGGAAAGTGGGGGTAAGATTCTGTCCTCTTGGGCTCTATCAATAACCATTAAGGATCTTCTCTCATTAGACCAAACTTTGTAAGACCCCAGGGTTTGAAAAATGGGCTCAGCCATTTTATGTGATGAAGTATACTTAGATGGCATCACTGCTGTTTGGGAATGCAAATTGGAAAAGTTATTTCTCCCTCTGGGTGTTTGCAGTGAGGCCCTGTACATGGCCTTACTCTCATTTAACTTCTTCACTTAATCAAGAGGAACCTCTCTCTCCTATAGGCAACCCCAGTTTTACTTGTCAGCCATTGCTTTTTTCATCTCTCCATCTTTATGCACACACACTTAACTCTGAGGTTCATTTAGCATTTTCAAACTCCCGCTGTGTGATTATTCATATGGCAATGAGATTGGATCAAGCTGGCAAGGCTGCTACTGCATGATGGGAGCCTTTCCGAATGATGACTCTGGAGTCCTGCAGCATGAAATTCAAACTTAATCAAGGCGAAGGACCTCTCTTTCCCACAGCAACCTCTACAGGGTAAAGGCCAAAGTGGAAACGGAATGAGAAAGACAAAAGTCAAAGTCTAAACGGCATCATGCGCACTCCCACCCTGTTTTCCTCATGAAGCCAGAGGTTTTCTACCGTGAGTGATGGCTTCTCTTTAAGGCTATTGGAGAAACTTTTCGGTTTCACTCAAAGAGGAGACATTAGTAAGATTAGCTTTGTTCTTCTCGATCGATCTTATCTAAAACTCTGATCTCTTTCTCATTCTCCCTCACAGTGTTCCAGGTCTGTTGTCCATCTATTACCACTAAAATCAGCCGGTATGTTTCGGCATTGCTCCAGTTCTCCAGTTTCAGCTCTGTGGTCAGGCTCCCAGAGGCCTGGTCTAGTCTTTTCCACAGGCCATGGTCACATCAGTGATGGCTCCTAATCAATAAAACATCGACTGCATTAAAGCCTATGAATTAGTCATGGAGGGAACATACCCAGTCATCAGGACACACACACAGACAGAAGAAAATGGTCTTTTATTTAGGGCAGTTAAAACGAAGAAGCAGAAAAAAGGAACAAAGGAAAGGCCTGAAGTTTAAAGGAATTTATCAGCCACCGAATGACATTTTGTTTTGTGGTAAAGCTCTTTTTTTTCACTCCACCACCCATGATATTTGCTGCCATTTTCTCTCCAGTAATAGCCTTTTTCCTGCGTGAGCGATAAATAAGTTATTACATCCCTGTGTCCTAAGGCTTAGCGAAGACTGTCTGAATATAAATAGTTCATTTGCCTCAATGGAGCCTCACTTTGTGCCATAAGAATATATGTGTAATTACATTGTTTTCCATGTGTGAGTGTGTGTTAAAAAGCCAAAGGGTTTCGGTTGTCTGAAGATCCTTACGCAAATGAACTTGGTAGTATTTTATTCTAAACATCACCTCAGATGGGATCAAACTGTGTGTGAGCGTGAAGATGCGCTCAGCATGAACTTCTATAAGTAATCTGCTTGTTTTTAGTTGTTGGACCTCTCTGCACTCTTTTCACTTCCCATCCTCACACAAACAGTTTTCGGTTGGAAGAACAATGTTTTTAAAATACTTTTCAAAGTGAGATTTAGGAGCAGTTTTTGGAGAATCTGTGTGGAAGTGAGATTCGGTGCTTTTCAGAAGTGGTGGCGTAGCAACCTTTTTCCAACATGTTCAGTTACTTTGTACCCTGGAAACAAAAACAATGGAGCTGTTTTTTTTTTTTTTACTTTATCCCAATATTTTCATCAATAATTGTGTTGAAATGGGTAATAACTGAAAGGTCATTTTGATTGATTTACAATAAAGATACAAATTTTGTGAGAATCATTTGCACAGTTAACAGTGTTTTTTAATTATTTCTGTATTTTGATATGATGTTAACATGGATGTTGTTGCTATCTGGCAACGTGGTGTGGGGATTTTAGCATTTTTTATAGAGTAATGTGGAGGAAGATACAGTATCACCTAAACTGAGGATTTTTTTTTTTTTTTTTCAAAAGAAGATGTAGACGTGAAGCCAATCTATGATTTATAGAAGAGGAGGTGGATGCACACATGCCCCTGTCAGAAATCACAAAAATATACTTTCTATTATTTATTCATTATCTGCTCCTTGTGGGGATAAAATATCCTGAAACCTATTCAGTTGTGATAATGGTTTAGATTGTGTGTATTACTGTTTAAATAACTGTTTACAGCTCATATTGTTGGCATCTAGTGGTGTTGTTTTGTTGTGCTCCTCCTGTCAGCCTTTCTCAGGAAATGTTTCAGACTCTCAGTTTGGGGAATTGTGAAATGTGAACTAGGGTTCTACTTTTACAGGATTTTAGAATAAGTCTGTTTTCACAAGAGATTAACAAAGGCAGCTGAGGAAAACTAAAACTTCAGCTACTCCGTCTGTTTAATGTGTGTTTCATTTCTTTGCATCTGAGGAAAAGGGATTTTTTTTGGGGGGGTGGGGGCATGATGAGCTGGCGGGCTGAAGTTTGGGAACACATTGGAGTCACTTCCTTTATTCCATGTATGTAGGTGTGTATATATATATATATATATGTTCATTTGTTTTACTTATCTTTTATCTTTGGTCCTAAAAGGTGATTTAATCAGAGTTACTGTGGCAAATAACACAATAGAATCAATCAGAAAAAGTAACATTTTTCTTCAGTTAATAAAAAAATGATTTGTTTACCAACCAATTAAATAAGTAATATATTTCTTTTAGTCTTAGACGAGACAGTCTGCAAGGAAAAAACAAAGCAGAGAACATAGTTGTATTTAAAAATAAGAAATCATTTTCTATGAGAAGCCACCAGGGACATTATTAAAACCTTCTATACACAAGACTGAAAAACTTTTGATATATACCCTTACAGGTTTTAATAGTGTTTATGGATGGTTTTCAGTGGTGTGTATGGAAGGTTCTTTTTTTTTTTTTTGGTTAATGTGTGTAAAATAATTAGTTTTCAATCTAAACATCTGATTGCACTTGTGGTCACAAAACAACAAAGTTTCAAAACATCTGCACTTTCAGATGTGTTTCATTTGTTTTGGGTTGATATATCAAATCAAACTTTGAAAAATACACAATACAATACAACAGAAAATGGAACAATTGAAAATGTAATGGACTGAAGCTGAAGTTCTTTCATGGCCATTCTAAATTCGGTAGGTGGCAAAAATACTGCCACCCCTTATTATCTTTTGTTCAGTTGTTCTACATTTGCAATCCACAGTCCTCAAACATGATTATCTTTTTGAAAACATTTGAACAGTGAGAACATTAAATGGCATTGGATTTCCCTGACTAAAGCCTGAAACTAGCCTGAAAATGCATGATAGCTTTATAAATGTAGTAGGAAAAATGGATGGTTGGAGTGGGAGAAGCTACAGAAGAGTGTCCTCTCTGGGTGCAGTGGAGCTCTGCCACCTTTTACAGCATTGTCTCCAATTAAAGTATATGATTAGTGTGGACTGTCTGCAGTGAAATTGAATCTATCAGCCAGGCTCAGATGACTGCAGGTCCCTGTAATTCACTTTGTCTGTGTCACACTACAGCTGCTGGTATAAATCTAACCAAATGGATGATTTCCACTTAAGGCATAGTTTGATTGAAGCTGATTACATTTTGCAGAGGTTTATTATATTTCTATAATTTGTCTTCAGATAGGTGGGGTTTGTGTTTGTGAGGGTGCATGCAGGTAGTTTGTGAGCTGAGTGCTGCAACATGTATGATTTAAACTGTTTGTTGTTGTTTTTTTATTCCATCCTTCAGGCTCCCAGAGCCAAGGGCGAACCCTATGGACCCACGGGACTTTGATGACAGTGATTCTGGACCATCCATGGACCACGCCCCATGATATGAGCCAGCCGGACTCATCCACCGCTTCATCCAGCCATCAGCTCAGCTCTCTCTCTGTCAATCATCCCTCTCCTTCCCCTCCCCCCCTCCCTTCCTTCTCTGGCCATGAATTGACCTTGAAGAAGGCTGCTGTGGCAAAGATGGATGGCAATGTCTTTTCTGCTTTCCAGATTTTTTAATCCAGCTACAAACTTTGTTTTAATTTAATTGAAGCACAAAAATTAAGTGCAAAAAAAAAAAAAAACTATGTATCAGGCTCATTTTTCACAGCCAGTCAGCGTCTTGGCTTACTGGAGAGTCTGACTCTGAGAGGGAGCTGGATAGGGAGCTGAGCGCAACATCTGCTAAGCCCAATAGACGTCTGGAAGAAGAAAGTGTGTTACACGGTGCTTTACTCTCTTCATTTATTCACAACATTATTTTTGGGTCTGCAGTTTAGACACTCTGAATGAAAAGAGGACATTTCTGAAAAGTCAAAGTGTCTTACGTCTTCATGAGATTCTACTGAACATAATGTTCTGGGGCTTTTATTTTGATTGTAAAGAAAATATACATACATTTAAATATATATTTATATACAGTGGGGCAAAAAAGTATTTAGTCAGCCACCAATTGTGTAAGTTCTCCCACTTAAAAAGATCAGAGAGGCCTGTAATTTTCATCATAGGTATACCTCAACTATGAGAGACAAAATGAGGAAAAAAAATCCAGAAAATCACATTGTCTGATTTTTAAAGAATTTATTTGCAAATTATGGTGGAAAATAAGTATTTGGTCACCTACAAACAAGTAAGATTTCTGGCTTTCACAGACCTGTAACTTCTTTAAGAGGCTCCTCGGTCCTCCACTCGTTACCTGTATTAATGGCACCTGTGTGAACTCGTTATCAGTATAAAAGACACCTGTCCACAACCTCAAACAGTCACGCTCCAAACTCCACTATGGCCAAGACCAAAGAGCTGTCAAAGGACACCAGAAACAAAATTGTAGACCTTCACCAGGCTGGGAAGACTGAATCTGCAATAGGTAAGCAGCTTGGTGTGAAGAAATCAACTGTGGGAGCAATTATTAGAAAATGGAAGACATACAAGACCACTGATAATCTCCCTCGATCTGGGGCTCCACGCAAGATCTCACCCCGTGGGGTCAAAATGATCACAAGAACGGTGAGCAAAAATCCCAGAACCACACGGAGGGACCTAGTGAATGACCTGCAGAGAGCTGGGACCAAAGTAACAAAGGCTACCATCAGTAACACACTACGCCGCCAGGGACTCAAATCCTGCAGTGCCAGACGTGTCCCCCTGCTGAAGCCAGGACACGTCCAGGCCCGTCTGCGGTTTGCTAGAGAGCATTTGGATGATCCAGAAGAGGATTGGGAGAACATCATATGGTCAGATGAAACCAAAATAGAACTTTTTGGTAGAAACTCAACTTGTCGTGTTTGGAGGGGAAAGAATGCTGAGTTGGATCCAAAGAACACCATACCTACTGTAAAGCATGGGGGTGGAAACATCATGCTTTGGGGCTGTTTTTCTGCAAGGGGACCAGGACGACTGATCCGTGTAAAGGAAAGAATGAATGGGGCCATGTATCGTAAGATTTTGAGTGAAAACCTCCTTCCATCAGCAAGGGCATTGAAAATGAGACGTGGCTGGGTCTTTCAGCATGACAATGATCCCAAACACACCGCCCGGGCAACGAAGGAGTGGCTTCGTAAGAAGCATTTCAAGGTCCTGGAGTGGCCTAGCCAGTCTCCAGATCTCAACCCCATAGAAAATCTCTGGAGGGAGTTGAAAGTCCGTGTTGCCCAGCGTCAGCCCCAAAACATCACTGCTCTAGAGGAGATCTGCATGGAGGAATGGGCCAAAATACCAGCAACAGTGTGTGAAAACCTTGTGAAGACTTACAGAAAACGTTTGACCTCTGTCATTGCCAACAAAGGCTATATAACAAAGTATTGAGATTAACTTTTGTTATTGACCAAATACTTATTTTCCACCATAATTTGCAAATAAATTCTTTAAAAATCAGACAATGTGATTTTCTGGATTTTTTTTCCTCATTTTGTCTCTCATAGTTGAGGTATACCTATGATGAAAATTACAGGCCTCTCTGATCTTTTTAAGTGGGAGAACTTACACAATTGGTGGCTGACTAAATACTTTTTTGCCCCACTGTATATAAATATATATTTAAATGTATGTATATTTTCTTTACAATCAAAATAAAAGCCCCAGAACATTATGTTCAGTAGAATCTCATGAAGACGTAAGACACTTTGACTTTTCAGAAATGTCCTCTTTTCATTCAGAGTGTCTAAACTGCAGAC
>SSNP01000005.1:7332814-7356640 GCA_006937955.1 Pachypanchax playfairii | reverse complement strand
TATATATCCTGTGGCCTTTACCTTTTACCACTTAAATTTGTTCACACTTCCTTGTGTGCTTGTTGGATCTATTACCAGAATCAGGGGACATTTTGACACCTATTGATTGGTAAACATTGCTGAATCTCTGTTAGATAAAATCGAACTGCAATTTGAGTGTGAAAAACAGCCCTTCTGCATTTATCAGCTCACTATGTGCTGTGATATAAAGGATCGTTACTTCCGGCCAGTCTACAGCATATGACGGATTACAGACCTGAGAGGTGTATACAGTTATTACCTTGACCTGCTCAGAAGCAGCTTTCACTCGAGATGTACGACCACAATTTTTGCATCCATATCAGCAGTTCTGATTTATTTTGCTGCTGTCAAATCAGAACTGAGACGGTATAATCAAGTCTAACAATGAGATAATTTCACTACTGTAAGATCATATGAAGATACACTAAAGCTGTGCGACTACTCAAGGGAATTGTTGGTGTGTCAACAGCCTATTGAAAAAACAGCAGGGGCTTATTTTGTATTCTGCTGCGACATCAGACAGTCGTCTCCATGTCTGATGATTCCTTCTGTTTTTATTTGTATATTTTGGTTTCAAATCTATAAATAAAAAATCTGCTTCTCAGACTGAATGTAGAAAATGATATTCATGTCTTTCTTTAAAGAACTATTATTGTTTGTTTCATGCTGAAAATAAAAAAATGGGGACCACTCAAACAGTTTTATCAGCCAAAAAAAACCCCAAAATCTCTCACATCCACATAGGAGGTTCTTATGACAGATGGCGAGTGGAAAAGTGATGACCTGGCTCAAAAAAAGAATTCAAGATAGGGGGGGTTGTTTCATTAAAATTCAAAGCAGCAGCTCTTCCTGATAGGACTGGGAATAGGAGGTTTGGGAACGGCAGAGGCAGACTAGGAGACCTCTCTGGGGTCTCTACCTCTTCGCTGATGCATCTAAATGTAGAATAGACCCCATGCCTCCAAACAAGCCGAAACCAACTCTAATCAACTCATAACCTCAATCCGAGAGTCTTTGTTTCTCGGTCATTCATTGTCTTTCTCTCATCTCTTCACACAGTGACACCATCTGCAGCTCATTAGCATCACACCTGCTCTCTACCTGAGCTGCTACCGCTAGCTAAAGATACGCTGTTAGTTTATAACTCAGAAACTGGCTTTAGCATATTAATTATTTAACCACTAGTACTTTCTAGCTATATGACTTTAACATTTGATCTTTGACTTTCAGTGTTTCAAAGCCAGCCGATGCACGTAAGCCCTCTAAATTCTGTTTATATCTTTTGATTTAAGTTAGTTCAGTTGGGCTTGGTATGAAACAGGCTGTTGTGTTATCAAAAAGACAACAGTCATTATCTTCTTATGTTCATTTTTTTTTTTTTGTTGCCCTGAAGCAATAAGAAGAAATCTGTGAAGGGGACAATGTTCTTGTTGTCAGTGGAGGAAACGAAGAGAAGATTGTCTGATCTAATTTAAGCTGCAAGACTACAATGTTCCCTTTTTTTTTCCACACCCAATTACACCTGCTCTTCCGGGTCCACATCACTGAGCATGTTCACAAAGAGGCACAAAGATGTGCAAATAAACAGGAGCACAGCCGGAAGACCTCCACTTTTCCTGATGGGGCAAAAAGGACTATTTGTGCATTTGTATTGACATGAATTAATTGCTTCATGGCTTGTGAGATTGAATTAGCTACGTGACATGCTTGCTAGTGGTGATGCAGCTTTGATTGCTGCCGTTTTTCTGCCATCCTTTTAAGAAGACTGTTGCAGTGTGTGGTTGGTTTCACAGTAATGGAGCAGATCCACCACCCTCCAATCCACTATGACATGCCTTAATGATTCTTTTTATTAGCATGAAAGGACTGATAGAGAAAATAGAAGATTTCTCTAATGAAAGACCACATGTTATTCTTAGATGTTTATGTGTGTGCGTTTAGGTTTTTTGGGGGGAGCTGTGCATTAGCTGTAAAAAAAAAAAAGGACTGTTTATTTGCTCTGTCCTCTCTCACATCCCATGTTCTTGTTGTATTTAATCAAATCTATTTCTTGGCTCAAAGAAAATGCACTTTCTTATTTATTTTTTTCCTCTTTGCTACTTGGTGCTCACACACAAAAAATGGGCCTGTTTCAGGGATTCTTGCCCAGATTTGAACATTTTTCACTGTTTGCTTTACGTTCATCTGTCACATAATACTTTCATCCCCTATAGTGAAGTAAACAAACTGATATTATCTTTAAATGTAACATCTCAACCCTCGTTTTAGCCTCGAAGGGTTTTTAATCCGTGCTGAAGATGGTTCAATGTGATTAGATGATCTCATAACTCGATAAACGGACAAAACCCATAAATCAACCTTTATTCATGTGATATCAAACACGTCTGAATGTTGGGAAAATATAACTTCTGGTGAACACAACATATTACATTACATTATTACATATTCTCTAAGAAAAACAAGCACAGATGCTACATTTATGCATAAACACCCCTTAAAAACAAACAGTCAAGGAAAGAGAAGGTGATTTGGAATCTAAGGCCATTTGAATTGCTAAATATGCATGCATGTTTTTAGTCTGGGAGAAAACTGCGACAAGGACAGGGAGAAATAGTCAATTCCATGTAGATAGGCCCCGCCCCCAGCCAGGCAATGAACCTGCAAGGCAACAGAGTGTGCGCCCAGTTAATCATCTCATTTTAAGACATAGTTAAGACAAAATTTCATTTTTCATCACATCATATTAAATACTACACTGAAGCTGAAAGAGGTTGTCATTTCTTTTTACCTCCATCTTCTCTATTTTGTTTCATGTGTCCAAAAAGAGGCTAAACCACATCTGTGAAACAGCAGCAGAAAATGAATGAGTCTTTTTCCAGCCATCAGGTTTTTGGTCTCATATGAGATCCAGCCAGCAGGAAGAGGATGGAAATCGTGGACCATCTCAGACTGAGTGGCAGCAGGTATCTGTCAGAAGTGGCAGGTACAGACAGCATTCTGGCAACCAGGACTCATGAACAATGACTTGGCGAAGACAAGACAGGCTGAGGAATCCATCTCTCCCCCAGACAGTCTCCATCACTCTTTGATACTCAATTCAGTGAAGATACCTTAAGGCCTCTCTCTCTAACCTTTTTGGAGTCTTTTCCCAGCATCCCACTTAAATATGGGAATTATAGAGGATGAAATGATGGAGTGAGACTAAAGGGATATTGGGATCAAAAGACCAACAGATGAGAGGGTTTATAGCAGAATTAAAATGGAGGGGAGATATTGCTAGTGCATTCGACTGAAATTCAAACAAACAAATTCCTGCTGATTACTCCAAACATATTTATTTTATTACAAGAGTTAGAAAAAAGTGTCGTTTAACATTTGAATGACATTTTGATAGATTTATGGAGGTGAAATTCCTTGAGATTTTCAATCTGAGCCATGCTTGTAGGAAGACTTTTTACTTGTTCACTTTGAGAGTATGTTGGGAAAACAAAATAAAAACCAGTCGCTTCTGAGGTAATAGAGAGGATGATGATCTAGATGGTTTGGCTGCAACAGTGAGGAGCCAGGATGCTCTGTTGTTGTTGTTTTTTATCCCCAGCTGATAGTGGAACATGCCTCCTGAATAAAATGAACATTCCACCCAGATAACACCTAGCACCTTTCCTTGTGGGAGCTGTAACACATTATACGCTCTCTGTCACAGCTGTGATGAATCATCCTCACAACAAAGACGAATGCAGAATGAAAAGAAGTGGGATGCAAAATATTGCATTTGCAGGCTCACGTAGCAAAACGTCATCCAGTAAAGAAGGTAATTGAAACTGAATTGATAAATGTTTCGAAAAAAGATGATTGAATTTAAAAGATTTTACACTTGACTGTATATGTGCATTTAAACCTCAAAGACTTGAGATCATTTACTTTGACATCATCCCACACAAACTGTTCCCCCAACACAATGCATTCATTTCTCTCTGCTCATCCCATCCTTCTTCACTCCTCTCATCATTCATGCTGTGTACACACTCTGTCCATTACGGGTTGCCCGGGCTCCTCCGGAGCTTGTTAATTGCGCCGGTGACACAAGTCCGCGTGTGAAGCAGCAGTAGTAATTGCTCTGCTCTGGCCTGAGGAGAGGAAGGGTGCGGCCATCTGGCCTCCAGGTCGGCCCTAAAGCTACAAGATTAGATACATGTCTCCATGTTTGATAAGATGGACGGCATTAGCAGTTTTATCAGGGACAAGTTGTACCATCCCATTTGTACTGCTCTCTTAATTAGTTTTTTTTTTTGGACTGTGTTGTACGCAGCATTCAGGAGCAACTCAGGATAAATGATGGTGATTGTTCACCTTACAGCAACAGATTTGGGTTTTTTTTCTTTTGTATCCCAGCAGTTGCTTATTATAGCCACCCAATATGACACAGATGTTATCTTTTTTCTTATTTTTGATGAAATTCTAGTCATGAATGAGCATGTTTTTATGAGTGGGTAAAAGTGTAGAACACTTTACAAGTAGCTATGGTGCTAATTCCCAAACATCATCAAGACTCTTTGCCATGACGGAAAATGTGTTTTTTTTTTATATTCCACTGGCTTTTATTTTATTGATTGATGTATTAATTGATTTATTTTAAATAAATGTTAAATGTAAATTCATAGATGAGAAAAGCAGAGTTTTTTTCTAAATTTGTAGCTCACTGTCAATTCCTCCAGTTTGTTGCACCCTTGAGGAGTGAGGATGGATGTTACACAGTAATGAGCCCAGATAAATCAAAGGTAGCATTTGTGGAAATCTGTTGATTAGTCATGTCCAAAATAAAAGATTTTGATCAATTGATGATGAAAGGTTGGCATTTTAAAATAAGCTAAGCTTGCTGAAATTTATTGGGCTGAAATTAGTTTTTTTCTATATTGTTTTGGGTTTTTTGTATTTGTTTTTTCATTATTATTATTTTTGAAAGATGCTGTTAAAATCAGGGCTTAATTTCACTCACCTGCAAGGTTGGAGGAGTACACAGACCAAGCTGAGAGGAAAAATTATACTTAACAGATGAAAAAATTCATAAGAATAAACTCAGAAAGGTGGATCAGTGGTTACAAACATGGCTCAAGTCTGTGTCTTGAGTTTGTGTTGCTACTAAAATGCAACACCAAATCCAAATGTATGCATGTTACATTTCATTTATTGTACATTTTTGTACAAATCAATTGCTTTTACATTTTGACACTAGTGTGAAAATTTTTTAAGCAGATGTGATTGTGGTTTTACAAAAACAGCAACATTTCAAGACGATGCTCAAACCTGAGATCATGTGATTTAACAGTTGGCCCAAGAACAAATAAAAGGTAATTATCCTACATCATGTATTTGTAATATTTGTATACAGGCTGATTCTCAAAGTAATAACATCTACTTTACATTGTCTGTGCTATTCTTTACTAATTTCACAGCCATTCTTTAAAATAAATTCTTATGTTTAACAAGGAAACAGAAAATTGTACATACAATTTACACAAAGGGCTGTCAGCATCAATAAGATTTACTACAGTCAACATGATATTATCCATTTAGTTCTTCACTGACAATTTGTATTAATGTCTGTCCTTGTTTTTCCCTCCCACACTAAATGTTTCTTCAGCCGGCTCCCCATGGTGACTGCTTAATCAAGATGACAAGCAGCTTGAAAACATCTTCTAATTGGATTCAAGGATGGCAAGATGTTAACTAAACATGCAGCCACTCATAAGCTCTGTCAATCCCAGTAAGAATGTTTTATTATTATTATTATTTAAAAGCTTTACAATCAAATATATTCTCACTGTTTTCTTGTGGAGTAGCTGCACTTCCTGTTGTTACATACAGTTAAATAACTGCAGGTGAGGCGATGAGCTGATGATTTCTACTCAACAAGAGGAAACGCTGCTCTTTCTGTTTCTCAGCATGAATTCCTCGACATTTTCTGTCAGGAAAAAAAAATCTTTGTGGGGAAAACAAATTGTTGCTCACACAAAAAGAAGTTGTAAACTCCTGCTGAGAGACTTTTATTTTATTTTTACTGCAGTTGAAAAATAGCTACTGTAATTCAGATCACCAGTTTCTAAAGATTTGTCTTTTGGAAATTCAATTAAAATGTACTTAAAATCCAAAAGAAGTTTTTATTTCAATTTTTAAAGAGGCCATTTCATACAAATTTCAGGACTTTGTGGTTATTACTTAAGTATTAACCAGTAATATGAAACATTTTATATCTAAAAAACATCACGACACACTTATTAACAGACCTTTCAATCTGTCTGCATTAAAATTCGGGTGGTTCCGGCTCGTTCCATCAGGCTGCTTCGTCAGCAGCTCATTCATATTCATTATTTGAATTTGCTGAACTCTGATTGGCTAACAAACTAGCCTATGAGAGCAAGGTATACTGTTTCCTGCCCCGCTGCGCATGGCAACGTCAGACGTCATGTCTTCCTGTTTGTTACATCTTATGCTACAGCTTTTAGCTAGCAGCATGCTAGGCGTGGTTTCAACTGCAGGAGCTGATGAATGCTAACAAACAAAGGAGTTGTGACGAAACAGATACAGGCCGTTCGGACTCGGGAGAACTCGGGTGTTATCTCCACCTGCGTAGTTTGAGAGATAAAAACTGAAAGAGAAGTTGTTGACCTGTTTTCACACCCACTATGAAGGTAAGAACACCTGTGGAGCTAAAATATTCAACAGAAACCTCAGAAAAACTGTTTTTAATGGAAGGGCTTCTTTAAGAGTTTTGGACTTTTGTTGGATTTTTAAACTCAAGCTGCAAATTAGCAGATAACACGTTTTCTTTACTTGTTTTATGGTTTTGCTTCTTCTTGATAAAGGTTGAAGTATGAAGTCTCAAGGGTAGATATGTTTCCTGCAGTTAGAGACAGAACTACTACACAGGAAGGAAGAAACATAACAAATAATGTTTGAGCTGAAGGGGATTTTAAAAAAGGCAAAAAGAAAACTGGATTCTGTAAATAAGCCATTCAACAACATTCTGCACCTGGTTGATCACGTGTAGCTGGAGCGCATTCTACCAGTGTTCTAGAAATGATACTTTTGGTCAGTTTCATAAAAAATGTAATGTTTATTATTCATTTGGAACTGTTGGTGTTTTTATAGGAAATGGGACAGTAAACTTATGACAAAGAGCAGATGATGCTGAGAAGGAATGCGAGCTAAATTATTACTCTGCTTTTAATTGGCTGCAAAATGTCACGTTATGACTCAAACCAGTAGGAGCGAATTAAAGATTTGCTTTCTGAAACTATTGTTAAATTTCAAGCCATGTATGATACTCGGAAGCACAAAGGGATTAAATGTATTTGGGATTTTTCCCTCGTGTCCATAAGAGCCTAAAATCCCTTCTTTCTTCGATTTCATTGTCTCTCCACAACAGGCTAACATCCATTAGTGCTGGCAGGCAGGTATTGAGATGAATGTGCTCCAATTTTCACCACCCCTCTGAGTGCCCTGCTAAATCTCACAGTGCTGAGGGAAGTGAGAGCTGGAGCTGTCCCAGCGTATCTTTGGACTGTTTCACAGCGACTGTGCAATCTCTATCTGTGGGTGGAATACCAAAAAAAAAACACCTATGAATGTCCTTTTATGAATGCATAAAAAATGGCCACACAGTCATCGTCTCTTTCCTTTTTGTGTGTTTGTGCCTCTTTCCTGTACAAACATCTCGTCCTCTGAGAAAATTCCACCCACAAAGGTCAATCTCTAAAATGTAATCACTTCAAATGTGGCCTCCCCACACAATGGGATTCTTGGCAAAAAAAAGAGTCTAAAAAGATGGTAACAGTGTGCTTACAGTTTTCCTGACCGAGAAGACAAAACAGTTCAATGGAAAATGAGTAACTAGCTTGTTTTCAAGAGTCAGAATCTGTTTATCCTCACTGCATTTGAGTTATAGTTCACTGTATACAGGATCCTTTCCTCAAGAAATCTTTGTGTATCTCTCAGTGGAGGAATAGGAGTATACAAAATAAAGTGCTTGCTGTAGCCAGACTCCTTATTTAACTCTCACAACACAAGAAGAAGGAAGAATTTTTAGAGCCACGTTTGATTAAACTAGGAAGTCGTCATTAAGATAATGACAATAAAATGGCTGTTTGATTAAACGCCACCCGGTCATGGTAACTGCTCCTATGATAAAGCATCTGACTTGATGTGCATCTAAGTGAAGGCTCCATTAGCATTAGTATTTAATGGAGACTTTTCAATTACATTTTTTAAAAGAAAGATTGATGTCTGTGCTGTCTTGATCTGCCTGACATTTATAGGACAGACACTGTAGTAGTTTGTAGTCATATGTTACAAGATTTAGAACGATGGTTCCGAATTTTTTGAAGTAGAGTTGTGTAAGGGGGGTTAGGACCCTACCAGCAGTCAGAGTACCACAATTGTCCATGGCTGTTAATACGGATGCACCGATACGGATAATGGTATCGAGAATCGGGTCCGATACCCTTCTAATGTACTCACATTGGTATCAGTTAGATAACTGATACCATGAACCAATACTTAAAATGTGGAAACTCTACAGTAATTTCATAGAAAATGTTTATTTTTCACTTTAAATTGTAGTTTTCTGGTCATTTTTATTAATATATATATATTTTTTTTAGTTCGCCATCATTTGTTGTAACAAGCAGAGAAGAGAGAAATAAAACCTGTCTTCCAATTCACTGCATTTTTTTGTGTGGTAGAAGTATTGGCATTAGTACTCAGTATCGGCAAGTACTCAGATCCAAGAATCGTATCGTATCAGTTGGAAAAAATTGGTATTGTTGCATCTCTAGTTGTTAAAGCAAATGCTAAATTGGGCATTTTCACACTGCTTCATTTTTGCATCTGATGAGAGTGGATACATCTAGTATAATTTAGTAACTCAGTACAGACCATCTTGGCATGGTCTTCAGTGAAAATATCTTCAAATATCTAAGTAATCATCAGTGTAAAAAGTAAAATAGAAACATGGAATTGAAATGTCATAAAGCAGTTTTTCTCTGCCTGCCTTTGATCAGTAGTTAGCTTGATTTCTTATTTAAAAAATGCCGGATTCTCTAATTCAAAATGTCTCTCACTGTAAATAAGACCACAATGGCTATATTCATATGCCTTTTAAGCTAGCATTTCAAGACTGCGTTTGGCTATAGCAACAAACCTGCACAGTCTGAGTGTGTTTTTTCTCTTTGTGGTATGCTGGAGTTCCCCACCTCCCACTTTTGAGGATTAGAAACTATCAAAGCTAAGCTCACTAAACAACTGCATTTCCCTCTTTCTATAAACAAGCGGGAAATCCCCATCAGCTTGCACACAACTCTCTATGACCCAACAGGGTACTTCAGGCATTCACTGGAGGGCAGGAAGATATATGCGACCTAGTACTTATTAAATCATTCTATTAGACTTTTCATGAAAACCTGCATGTGCCCTGGGAATTTTGTAGTGAAATAAAGAGTTTAGCGAGTGCTAACGTTCTTAAACTCAGCTCGGAATAAGACAAAGTTCAGCTGTCATGTTCTTTTGGCCTCAGTCTACATCTAACTGTGTCACAATCTGCAGGTTGTCACAAAAAGAACACCAGTTTACAACACAGCAACAAACTCGAGGAAATAGCAGGCAAATATATAAATATTTGACAATTTCTGGGTTTAATAAGATCTAGAACTAGATTTTTTTGTCTCATACCCAAAAAAGTCAACTCATATGTAACTCAATTTTTTAAACTTCTTAACAAACATCTTTTTTTATTCCCTCTTTATGTAACATTTTGCAGTTTTTAAATAAATCCCAGTGTCTATTCCTGATTTCTAAATAAACTGAGTCTGTTTATTTTGTTTCTTCTTGTTCTTTTGATCAAGTTTCATGAGGTTCCACTTTGCTTATTTTACCTAAATTGCACAGCCTGACAGATTATTACTGATACGACTGACCACCACCCTCAGACTCAGTGTGTCAGTGTCAGCTGGCATGTCGCTGGTGTTTTTTTTGGGAGAGGAGCTGCATCACTGCATGTCAAAACCCGATTGCTCCTCAGTAATGACTCTAATGAGAGCTCGCCCTCAGCAAGTCATGAGAACAAAGCAATTTATTTGTGTGTGTGTAGTCCTGCATGTGCATGTGGTTTGCCAATAAATGAATCAGTGTTGGGAGAAAGAAGCTGATATTTGAATGTGAACATTTCCCATACTGCTTTGGGGCTGAAACCCTATGGTTGCAAGCATTGAGCTGGTAATTCTTCACCCTGTGATCAAAGGCTTGGCTCTGAGCGAGCTCCCCTACCATCCTCTCTTGGTTCTCGTTATTTTCTCTTCCCTCCCCTCTCTTTGCTGCTCCAATCATAGTCAGGAGCAACCAGGCGTGAGTTAGAACCCTGTGGCAGTGTTGCTTATTATCCCTGGGTTTTGCAAATCTTACGAGCCCCGCCTGGTAACCCCTCACAGTGCTGAGTCTTACCCCTTCAAACCCAATTTCCTCCTCACTTCAGTCAGTCTGCATGCTCAAACTGCATCCAAACGTAACAGACTGATTTGAGTTCTGGCCTTTTTAGAAAACTTTATGAAGCTGCAGAGCTGCTATAATGCTTCTCTGTCTCCCTCATGTTTAAATCTCTTGAGCCTCACACACAATTTACTCTTCACACTCTTAACAGAATGTCCCTAAGCAGCACTCGTTATTTTCAGTAAGTTTAGATATTTCAACCCATATTAAATTTCATCATCAATATGTATGAGCATTACCACTGAATCTTATGAGTGAACCAACACTTTCTCCTGTGTTTTAACCAACTTTCTTTTCAACTATCAGATGCTGCCCACTGTTGATTCTCTCCTAACTCACACTTCAATAGCTGAAAATGTGTCACTTTCTTGCAAACGCTCTGCAGATCTGTTTCCCCCAATGTTTCAGGCACACACAGCAAATTGGAATATTCTCAAGGTTACATTGAATCTAGGTCTTTTTTTATATCTAAACTGTATTATAGCCTGGAGCACTGATAAAAAATGCAGAGCAGAGCCCTGTCATGGCAGAGAAGCAAGGCATGAGTGGCCCATTTTGGCCTATAAAAAACACCTGAGACAGTTGGTGGTCCCATAAATGAATGTAGCCTGTGGGTGTGAGCAGTAGGCTGAGCCAAAATGATTGCTATAAAACAGGCCAGGCCTGCTGGGAGAGCTGGTGCCTCTTTTCATCTTGGCCTAACTCCATTACATGACCTTCCAGCCCTGATGCTCCCATCTGCCTGGTCTCTTCCACCCTCTTTTCATTTTTTTTTCCTGTGATATTGCCATTTCTTTCATTCTTCTATATTCCATTAAGTTTCACTCAGCCAGGTGTGCCCTAGATTATGTGCAGCAGGGAGAAAAATTAAATAGGTTAAGTTCTTATTGTTTGATTTTATTGCAAATGTACTTTTTGGCCAATGTGAGCTGAAGGCTTACTGGTCAGAGGAGAACAAGAAAAGGTCTCTTCTTAAAGAACAACTGCATTTTACCAAAACTGACTTCACATAAAAAACATAATTAAGTATCTGTAAGGGGAACATGTTTTAGATTTGTGGAATATATATTCTGATAATAAATTTTAATAAAACATAGAGTCAGAAGATGGATGTTTTTTGCAGGGTCTTGGTGGATTTGGCAGGAATGCAGCAGACTCCCTATAGCTCATGGTGGTTTATCATCATGGTAGCAGCATATCAGGGTTCTGGGTGATGCATGGGGGACTGATAGCGGTATATCCATGATGTGGAGTCAGTGTGCAGCAGCATGGCTAGGTCATGATGGAGCAGGACTAGCCATGCTGCTGTCATAACCAGGCTATGACCCATCATGTTGTAGCATTGTGCTACTGTGGTATCAATCACATAGCCCCTCCCTGATGCAATCCGACGGGGGGTGTAGGACATGGTGAGGTGGGAACTTGTTGTTGGACTACAGGAAATTGCAGGTAAATATATACAGTACTGTATAAATTCATATTTGTGGAATACATGAGTCACAACTGCCTACACAATTAAGGACGTTTCCTGTGGTGAAGTGGGGTCATCATCCTGTGTGAAGTGGCCTCGGCTGTGCAGTAATTGTTCCAAATATTAAGCAGAAGTTTTACATAAGACGTTTCCTTAGTTTTTACCAATTGTAACACTTCGTATGTGGCATCGCTTGTAAATCACCAATTATAAGCAAACGGTTTTTGAGGATTATTTTTATTTTATCCGACAAAAACGAGAAAAGGGTTCAGAGTTTCATCTGGATTGGAGTGACTTTTGGTGCAGCAGATTTATGTTTATTTGTTTGTTTGTTTTGATTATCCCCTACAGAAATGACCTGATCAGGTCGAAATGTTAGTTTACTAAACAAATATTGTTGTGTCTGAGCTTACGCCTGTAATACTAATGACATTTTCAGCAGCCTCAGCTGTACACCACTTTCAATTAGGGCACCACGGTGCTTTAATAGATACGCACAGAGGACACCAAGAGTCTGACAAGCTGCCCATGGAGTATTTTTCTCTCTAATCAACCATCATTTAAACTCAAATGACAATAATTTAATCATTTGGAGTGACATATAAGGTTGCCCAAACATCCTTTGAGCTTTTTTTTAAGTGAAGGGCAAAATCTGAGGGATGAAACCTTGATGACTGATCTGAGTTAAGTCTCTACTAATTATAGCACACAGAAGTGAGAGAAGATTGGCCACTGCTCTTAGGCACGACCTTGTTTCTGGCCATTATTTACAACGTCTGCGTGTTGTTTGGAAACCAGAAGGGACGACTGTGTGGCCTTGAGAGCTTGCACAGCACAGATTAACTTCATCCTCTTCCAGTTTCCAATTGCAGCAGACTGTATGTGAAAACATTGTCATGCCTTCTTTTTCTTTTCTTTTGGGGCTTAAATATAAACGTTTACAAATATTAAATTAACTATTAATCCTTAAATGATGGTATAATTACCTTAATTATCTTTTTATTCTAGTTTCCATGATGCTTTTAATGCACAATTGAGAGAAACAGTAAAAGAAAACACCAGTTATTTACAATCCCACAAATAGCCCAGAGATGAATCCATTTCATTCAATTTCTACTTCCATGTTTACAATATAGTAATGGTTTATTAATGGTATGTTTATCATGTATTGTATAGTGTCATTCTTTAATTTTCACCTTCTCTCCAGTGTGCACATCATTTTGTTGAGATTAATTAAGGATGTAATTGTTTATTCTTCAGGCATTTCCCACTCAGACTGTTACTGGCCTCAGCCTCTGAAATCCCAAATCAATATCTGTTCTTTATCAAATTTTCTGCCTCAGTCCAACAGAATGACAGCTGCATGCAAACACATACACACGCAGAGAAGACTCAGGTTCTTGTTGCTGTCCGATGTCCCTGCAGATTGGCTGAAAATACATCAAAGTCGCTAACTAACATCAACTGATTGAGGCATTGATCATTAATGATCACTCAGATATTCTGGAATATAAATGAGTATGTGCATGTTGTATATGACTCAGCATTTGTGTGTGTATCTTTGGAATTGCTCTCTCTTTAAAAAAAAACAAAAACAATAAATAAAAAGTAAATAATGTGTTTTGTGTCCTGCTTTGTTGTTTTCAGACTCGTGCACTCACTCAGAAACATGCCTCACATTGCTATGCCTGTTGTTGGAAATGTACAATGAATGTCAAGAGGCTCTCACTGGGGAGTAAACCCATCTTTGCTGGTTCTTCAGAGACCTTGGCATTTCACAGCAACTTCCGTAGCTGTCTACTGTGACAAGGACATGTCATCTTGAAACTCATAGGATCTGTATTTCCACTCCACCCCTCAGCTCATATTCCCATTAGCTGAATTAATTTAGTGTTAGCTAATCTCTCAGTTGCTTTTGTTGGCAAAGTTTAAATGTATTTGCTTATATGAATAGCCCACAGCTTGCATTTTAATCTGTGTAATGTTAGATCATTCATTAAATAAATGAGGAAAAAAGGTACGTTCATGCTCTTATTTTTTATTACTCTCCATCAAAGTTTTTTTTTTTTTTTTATTTTCCATGCTACCATTTCTTTCACCTGCTCCATCACATTTTCTTTCATCCTCTTCCTGTTACTTTTTTTACGTCTGACTGCTTTCCCCATTCTTTTTTTCTTGCAGCTCTGGCAGCATTGTTGTCTCTCTCCACACCAACAGATACTCAGAGAAGCTCGTTTTGTGTTGCTCCTGCTACACAATCTCTTACCTCTTGTTTAATCTGACGCTGTATCTTTCTCTCTGTGCTGCTACTTGCCTGCAAGCAAACTCATCCTAGGTTGCTGCCCCACCACCCCACTCCCCCCATTTGCCAATCAGATCATCACAGTACCCCTGAGTCATTGTCCAAATTTGGTCACTAATTGGGTTTCTTCTGCGATTAACTCAATAACAGCCATTATATTAGAGTATAATGTCCCCTAATGAGTCCATTTGTTGGCCAGAGGCTAATTAGGTCTGGGCTGTTTGTAGATAGCCTAAACTATTTGATAGACATTACAAAAACACTTTGTGTCAAACAGAGATATATCTGAGCACATTTCTGCTTTTAGCTCGGAATCTTCTTTTCCAGATCCCCTCCACCCCAAAAACAGATTATTCAGTTCTGATTCATGGACCAGGCTGTATAATTTGTGAGACAGCTCAGTATTAACATTAATGATAACTCCAGGGGAGCAGAATGAAATCCATTTAACACTGACTGACAAATCTTCTTCTTCCTCAACAAGTATTTAGTTATACCAGAGCTGATTGTATCCAGGATTTGTGATGAGGAGACTTGCGTCTGCCTTTGTTAACTGTGGTAATCACTGAAATATTCATGTCTGCCAACTGTACACTTTTCAAGAGCAGTTATTCAGTGTGCGCACACTTCCATCTAGCAGCAGCACTCATTATAACAAACTGAAATACATAAGGCCCAGCAGGCAATGGTGGGAAGGGGGGAGGATGCAATGCCCCCCAATAGAAGCTATCAAACTGGGATCTATGACAAAGTTTTTACAGAATCTACTGACTTTTAAGACCCCTACCTTGGAGTTTTAGCCTGCATGGAGTTTTGACTTGATAAAACAGTATGAATGAATATTAAATGAGCTAGAGGAGTTTGATACTGGGATTCATTCCAATCACATGCCTTCAGGTTAGAATGCTGTCAAAGGACAGGGTTTGTTTGAAGCGAGGCTATGCGACTGCACACAGCTGCATTTCTATGATAAAGAGAAAGGTTTGATAGGTAAAGCTTCCTGTCCTTCCTCCTCTACTCATGGCTTTCTCTGACCAAATCCAACTCAATTTACATGCAAATAAAGATCTAAAACTTTGGAGCATTTCTCTTTTACTATCTACCTGTTTTTATTGTGCCTACTGGTTGTTCTTACTACATACAGCCTTTGATCTGTGCTCACACACTGCATAGTGTAGGTCCTTAAATATTAAATTCTTTGGTGTATGAAAGAACGAGCCAGGTTTTTTTTAGGAATACCGACAATACAGCAGAGAGAGGAGTCCTATTTCTGTGACAGTCTTTCTCAGCATCTGTGCCAACATCACATCTTTCTTTCATGTTTGGATATTTTTGTGAGCAGGTATCTCTTTTAAGTCATGAAGGCCAGTCATCTATTGCCTCTATTTTTGTGTCATAGTGGCAAATAATGGAAAACAGGTTTTGATCTTTTCTCTAAAGAAAAGTATGTACCAGTATCTGAGTCGTAGCAACTACTACAACCCAATTTCCCCAAAAATGGGGACACTGTGCAAAGTGTAAATAAAAAGTGAATGCAGTGATTTACAAATCACATTTTGTTCCCAATAGAACGTAAACGACATATCAGATGTTAGAAACTGAGATGTTTTAGCTTTTTAATTAAAATATCAGCTCATTTTGAATCTGATGGTGGCAGCGCATCTTAAATAAGTTGGAAGAAGGTGATGTTTCCACTGTTTAGTAACCCCTCTTCCTTAAACATCTGTCTGCAAACATCTGTCAGGTGACGAAACCAGCTGCTGGACTTTTGGGAGAGAATTATTATCCAGTTCTTGTCTGATGCAGGATTCTAGTAGCTCAACAATCCTGGGCCTTTTGCCCAGATTTGTTGTTTCATGATGTACCAAATGTTTTCTGTTGGTGAAAGATCTGGACGGCAAGCAGGTCAGTTCAGCATGCAAACTCTTCTCTTGTGAGGTCATGCTGTGATGGATGCAGTATGTGGTTTAGCATTGTCTTGTTGATGCGAAGCCTTGCCTGAAAGAGACATTATCTAGATGGGAGCAGTTGTTGCTTTAAAACGCCATTTTTTTTTCTGGATCATGCACATCTGGCTCTTTCTTTTCATGATGTCTTTAATTGTTTTCTTTATGAATTGTACAGTGAATTGTGTTGACAGACTGTGATATCTGGAAGTGTTTCTGAGTCTGTGCAGTGATAACCAGTAAAGCATCATGTCTGTTTCAATGCTTTGCTGCCTCAGGGCCTACAAATTACAAACATCCAATTTGGATGACTTGTCTTTGAACTTGTCCATAGTGTACAGAAATTCCTCCTGATTCTCTGAATCTTGGGTGGATCTTCATTGTCTTTCAGTTCTTCTATAGATGTTTTTTTTTCAATCCTTTCAACAGTTTTTAAACTGTTTGTCACAGACTGGTGAACCTCTGTCCATCTTTACATCTGGGAGGTTCTGCCTCTCTGAAAAGCTCCTTTTATATCTGGTCATAGTACTGAGCTGTTGTCATTTAACTTAATTAGTTGTCAATTGTTGCAATTATTACACCTTTTGTTGGCTCCATTCCAACTTTTTCAGACATGTTGCTGCCAACAAATTCAGTTCAATTTTACAAACTTTTTATTTTTTACATTTCAACAATGTTTCAACATCTGATATGTAGTTTATGTTCTGAGCATAATTTTATGGATGTATGAGCTTTGTGAAACATTGCATTCTGTTTTTATTTGCACTTTACACAGTCTCACAACTGTTGGGCAATGGGGCTAGTACAACCAAAATCATCATCATTATTACTATGAATGATATAAAGTATGAATAAATCTTGTTGCCTTTCGATTTATATGTAGCCTATTTTAAATTGGCAGCAGATTCATTCATTCATTCATTCATTCATTCATTCATTCATTCATTCAATCAATCAATCAATCAATCAATCAATTCGAGAGCGTTTAAAGCCCCTGTCCGCACTGAGGGGCTGAGGGGCGCTGACCCGGTCTAGACGACCCCTGCTCCCAGGGACTCTGCCTCCGGCTCCGCCTTCCTCTCAGAGCCAGTTCTCAGACTGTATAGAGCCTGCCTCGCTGCCCGCCACCCCGAAGCCCCTTCGCCTGCAGATTCTGCGTCTTCTCCCCCTTCAAAAACTGGACCTGTAACAGCGATCTCAACTCGAACCCACTTCCATCCAACCAAGCGCGCTCCTAGAAAAAGATAAACAAAAGAAAGTCCAAACTTTAGAGTTGCTGCATCGAAGAAGTTTTTGTTTTTTTTCTTTTCGCCCCTAGTTTTGGCCCCGTAGCGGGGCAGGACAACAAGAGTAGGCCGGGAGAGGAAAAAGGCGAACGTATGATGTGGATCTGGTACCTTCTGCTTGGTTCTGGGTCAGGCTCAAGAACAGCTGGTAAGTTCTCGGAAACACGCACACAATACGTTACGGCGGCGCGTCAGTTCGGTTCAGTTTTTTTAAACGCTGCTTTCCTTCGACGAGTTGGCTCGAAACTTTTTAGGGGGGTTGGGGGGGGGGTTCTCTGTAAAGAAATCATTTCATGACTGAATCACTCAGGGTTTTATTTTGATTGTTTATTTTTGGTACGTGTGTGGAGTGTTTGCAGCGAACATCAGCTGTTTGTCATTTTTGGGTGCGTTCTCCCCTACAGAGCGTCAATATTTACGCTTCAGACACCCACCACGCCGTTCCCATTCACTGCGTGCGTGTTTAAAGATGAAGATGCAATTTCATTCACGATGTTTGGACCGAGACCTTGTTGACAAACCTGTCGGTTCTGGGTCACGGTGAAGGACACAGCCCAGGAGTTTGTTCTCTCTCTGAGCAATGGGAATATGTTCTTCATCTTAAACATGCAGATGTGGATTTAAGCTGCTATTATTAGATGACATTTAACCAACGGATCAACTGTTCCTGTCAGTGTATACTGGAATGTATTAGAATCAATTACTTGCAAATAATATATGTAAAGAATGAGTTTGTGTGGTTATGATACTAAACAGTTTGGGCTCATTATTATCTCAGAAGTTGTGTCATTAACTGTGAAACACAAATATTCCACGTCTTTATTGTGCAGTTTTCGAAAACTGAACCACAACAATTAAAGCTTTGTTGGTTTTTGCTAATATAATATGAAATAAAGCCGCAGCCCGTTTCATAATGTCAGAGGTGGCAGTTTGAAGGTGTGCACACCTGATGAAACACACCCGCAGGTATCCATCAGCTCCAACCTCTCTGTTCATCGTCTGTGTGAAGAAATAGGACTTGCATTTTATGAGACTTGATGTCAACTGAAGTATTTGCAACTTAATGGAAGAATGAAGGAAGGAGGAAGTGCCTCTTCAAATTTATTTAAAAAAAAATGTTTGAGGAAAATCTGGGCTTCAAATGTTTTTAGCACCAAATACAACATTTATTTTGTCATAAAAAGATTTTGAAGTGTTGCTGTTCTATTTATGAGTGAGCAGATAGTCAGTGAGAGCTTTTGTCTGATGAGGTAATCTGTTCTTAGGATGAAGAGCACCTGTCAGTCAGATTCTGTAACCTTACCTACTGGTTTCCCCATGGAGCAGCCAGTTCTGGGAACCAGTGTGTCCAAAGATATCCCTCTGATGTTCAGAGGAGTTACACAGTCTGTTTAAAGTGAACTAAAAACATGACAGGTCATCCTGAAGCGTTATGTTTGCAAAAAACTGCTTCATTGTGTTTCTAGCACGGTCTTTTTAACAAATGTGTTTTGAGATATTAATTAATGGGGTTTAGTGAGGTCTATTGGGTTGGGGTGAGTCTCATGATTTGATTATGTTTTGATTACTAAAGGCATGTTTTGCTTTAGGTAATTTTAGATTGAACAGAAAGACAGAAGTCATGTTTACCCTCAGCCCATGTGTCCCGATCCATTGGCTCCACCTTTTTTTGTCCTTCTATGCAATACATGAAAGATAATTGACATTTAAGCTAACAGGTTTTGATGAGGGTCTCAGTGAACTTTATGCCTCATGTGTCCCTGCAGCTCTAACTAGAAACTACTGGCACTGACATTCATAAGTCACACCAGGATAGTAGACCTTTATTCTTTAAAATATATCATGTGTAGCTAATTTACTGTTAAAGCTTTTGGGGGAAGAATCCTTGGTGTATTATACAATTTGATTTCCTCAAAAAAAACATTTTTTGTGTTAAAGTCAGAAGGTATGAAGTACATTATGATTAGATTATGTGGAAAACTAAGATTTGGTGTGAGCCTACCATATTGTTCTCAGAAGAGCATAAACCTTTTATTAATGTGAGAAATATTCTCCCAAGAAGATTTTTGTTATGTATTCGCTCAATAAAATATTTTCTGGGATTTTATTTATTTATTTTTTTTACTTTGAACAGTTTGTATTTTGTATTTGATCAGTTTATAAAATGATTGGTGCAGCAGTGTCAGCTGTATATCAGCTAGAATGTAGTTTAGAGGATTTGCATGTGTTAACTTTTTGTCTGGGTCAGATTACAAGATATAATTCTTTTTGTTAAATTTTTTGAAGTGAGTTTCTATTGAATGGTTTTAAACCATTAATATCTTATTTATTGTAGATAGTTGTTGAACCAACACACACGGGATGAGATTGACGTTAATTATTGCTGTCTTAAAACCTATCATCTATTTTTTATCGGAGTTCATAAAAACATGAATCTACAAACATTTACACCATCGTGGGGAGTTGGTGTCTAGCTCCAGCAATCATTGGGCCACATATGGACAGACAATCACTCACACTTACTCACATCTACAGCCAATTTAGAGTTAACCTCATGCATGTTCCTAATATGTGGAAGGAAATCTGAGTCCCAGAAGAAAATCCACTCATGCACAGGTAGAACATGCAAACTCCATGCAGAATGGTCCCAGACAGGTTTCAAACCCAGGACCTTCTTGCTGCAAAGCAACAGTCCGACCCACTGTCCCACCATGCAGCCATTGGTGACAACGTAAAACGTTATAAAGTTGGTTTTACATGAATCACACTGAAAGTTTTGAGATTGTTTTAAGGTGGCAAGAATCCGCCTTAAAACAAGCAGTCGTTAGCTCTTCAGCCTGGTCAAAGCTAATGTATGTTTCTCCAAATTGAGAGGACAATCAAAGAGCTACAACATATCAGCTGTTCATCATTCTTCCACAGAAACATACTGAAAACTTATGACTTTCATGAATTTGAAGTTTGCTTTGGAATAAATAGATTCAACAGTAAATCACTAAGTAGTAAGTCAAAACTCAATCCTTGATCTTCATTTCAAGCTTTTAAGTTTTGCTTGTTGCTATTTGTGCATTTACATTAGCATAAGCAGATTACTGTTTCCAAACATACTGTGAGATACTTCCTCATTGTACAACTTTGTATGAAATCTTACTTTAGTGATTTTTTTGCTATAACAAGTTACTGTAACATCATGAGTTGATCAACACAACATGTGATTTATTTCTATTTATTTCACAAGGGTCACATCTATGGAGCAGGTGATGGACTACTTTCTACATAACCAAATAGAAAGTATTTGGGTCATTTCTCTCAGTGAACAGGCTGAAAGAATCACATTGTATTCTGTTTGTTGTGCTTAGTAGTTCTGCGTTCTGCTCTCAGTGAAACAAGCCAGTTGGACTGATCTACCTTTGTGTGCTTGTGCTTATGTTTGTGTGTCGTTGGAGCAGAAAAATGAAACAAAGAGATGTTGTATTTTCACGCTGGTCAATGTGGTTTGATAGATTTCCAGCCTAAGTTGAATGCCTTCGAGAAGGCCCAGGATTAACATGGACCAGAGTGGCTTTAGTTCCCATAGCTGTTAAAGAAAACCTCATGACTGGAGTCACATTTCAGACCTCGGTAACAGAGCAGCTTTAACTACTTTAAGTGTGGTTTGTACATCATCATTTGTCAGTCTGCTCATGCTTTATCTTTAATGGCTTTCAACAGTAAAGCGCTGGTACACAGTGGGATCTTTGACCACTAGGTGTTAATGATGTTGTATACGTACTCTGGTCTATTTTAGCATCTTTGATCAATAAAACTCAATGCTTAATATTTCATGAGCCCGGGTGTGTATGAATCAAAGGAGACAGAGAAACAAAGAAGTGAAATGTACTCGGAAAAGTTCGGATTCAGCTCATGTATTGATTTTTTTTTAGTAATTTACCAAATAGATATGGAGAGCTACGGTTGCTGGTTACTTGATATAATCCATCTTTTCTTTGGGTGCCTTGGAGGAATCCGTGTAGCTGCTGCAGAAGGTCAATTTAAGGTCACGTTCCATTATTTATTTATTTATTTATTATTATTTTTATCTACCAAAGACCATAAAACAAGTTGTTTCATCAAAAAAATATTCATTACTGTTTCCATATATGAAGATTTGTCAGAAAAGAGAAAAAGTCGTGTTGTATTCTGGAAAATATCGTGATTGTAACAATTCTTGCTCGTTATGGTGCTTTTAATTGAAACGTGCAGCTTGTAAAAGATTCAAACCTTCGACTGGGACTCAGTTCTAGTTTTTATTTGAAGCTTACGCAGCATTTGCTCTTTTTTTTTTTTCGCTGCAGAGTCAGCTTAGTTTCCCAACTCATGTCTTTATTGAAGGTGCCTCCTCTGAGAGGAGAGTGACCTGCTGGTTGTGTCCCCTGCGTGGCTTTGCCTGCTGTCAGACAGGGAATGGAAGCTGGAATGCTGACAGCTGGCTCTTCTGCCATCCCCGCGTGATTAGCAGTCATTTGCTGCTCCATGTTAGCCGGTGTGGACACTGGCAGGCTATTTTAGACTGAAATTTCAGCATTCCTCTGTCAAACCAAACAAACACTGCCTCTTAAGGTCAACAAAACCCCAGAGAGGAACATAGATAACATCAGGACGGCTGATCCTCTGTTTGTTTGTGGAATGGAGTGACAATGTATGTGGTGTCAGCACAGCTAGATACAGTGGGGCAAAAAAGTATTTAGTCAGCCACCAATTGTGTAATTTCTCCCACTTAAAAAGATCAGAGAGGCCTGTAATTTTCATCATAGGTATACCTCAACTATGAGAGACAAAATGAGGAAAAAAAATCCAGAAAATCACATTGTCTGATTTTTAAAGAATTTATTTGCAAATTATGGTGGAAAATAAGTATTTGGTCAATAACAAAAGTTAATCTCAATACTTTGTTATATAGCCTTTTTTGGCAATGACAGAGGTCAAACGTTTTCTGTAAGTCTTCACAAGGTTTTCACACACTGTTGCTGGTATTTTGGCCCATTCCTCCATGCAGATCTCCTCTAGAACAGTGATGTTTTGGGGCTGACGCTGGGCAACACGGACTTTCAACTCCCTGCAGAGATTTTCTATGGGGTTGAGATCTGGAGACTGGCTAGGCCACTCCAGGACCTTGAAATGCTTCTTACGAAGCCACTCCTTCGTTGCCCGGGCGGTGTGTTTGGGATCATTGTCATGCTGAAAGACCCAGCCACGTCTCATTTTCAATGCCCTTGCTGATGGAAGGAGGTTTTCACTCAAAATCTTACGATACATGGCCCCATTCATTCTTTCCTTTACACGGATCAGTCGTCCTGGTCCCCTTGCAGAAAAACAGCCCCAAAGCATGATGTTTCCACCCCCATGCTTTACAGTAGGTATGGTGTTCTTTGGATCCAACTCAGCATTCTTTCCCCTCCAAACACGACAAGTTGAGTTTCTACCAAAAAGTTCTATTTTGGTTTCATCTGACCATATGATGTTCTCCCAATCCTCTTCTGGATCATCCAAATGCTCTCTAGCAAACCGCAGACGGGCCTGGACGTGTCCTGGCTTCAGCAGGGGGACACGTCTGGCACTGCAGGATTTGAGTCCCTGGCGGCGTAGTGTGTTACTGATGGTAGCCTTTGTCACTTTGGTCCCAGCTCTCTGCAGGTCATTCACTAGGTCCCTCCGTGTGGTTCTGGGATTTTTGCTCAGTTCTTGTGATCATTTTGACCCCACGGGGTGAGATCTTGCGTGGAGCCCCAGATCGAGGGAGATTATCAGTGGTCTTGTATGTCTTCCATTTTCTAATAATTGCTCCCACAGTTGATTTCTTCACACCAAGCTGCTTACCTATTGCAGATTCAGTCTTCCCAGCCTGGTGAAGGTCTACAATTTTGTTTCTGGTGTCCTTTGACAGCTCTTTGGTCTTGGCCATAGTGGAGTTTGGAGCGTGACTGTTTGAGGTTGTGGACAGGTGTCTTTTAAACTGATAACGAGTTCACACAGGTGCCATTAATACAGGTAACGAGTGGAGGACCGAGGAGCCTCTTAAAGAAGTTACAGGTCTGTGAAAGCCAGAAATCTTACTTGTTTGTAGGTGACCAAATACTTATTTTCCACCATAATTTGCAAATAAATTCTTTAAAAATCAGACAATGTGATTTTCTGGATTTTTTTTCCTCATTTTGTCTCTCATAGTTGAGGTATACCTATGATGAAAATTACAGGCCTCTCTGATCTTTTTAAGTGGGAGAA